>OY293413.1:44387696-44684552 GCA_958502065.1 Chrysolina americana | reverse complement strand
ACTTGTCCCGACCTGTCCCGACTTGTCCCGACTCGTCTCGACTTGTCCCGGATTGTCCAAACTTGTCCCAACTTGTACCGACTTGTCCCGACTTGTACCGACTTGTCCCGGATTGTCACAACTTGTACCGACTTGTCCCAACGTGTCCCGTATTGTCCAAACTTTTCCCGACTTGAACCGACTTGAACCGACTTGTCCCGACTTGTCCAGACTTGTACCGACTTGTCCCGACCTGTCCCAGATTGTCCAAACTTGTTCCGACTTGTCCCGACTTGTCCCGACTTGTCCTGACTTGTCCTAACTTGTCCTGACTTGTTCTGACTTGTCCTGACTTGTCCCGACTTGTCCCGTTTTGTTTCGACTTGTTTCGACTTGTCCTGACTTGTCACGACTTGTCCCAGGTTGTCCAAACATGTCCCGACTTGTCCCAACTTTTCTTGGATTGTCCAAACTTGTCCCGACTTGTACTGACTTGTCCCGACTAGTACCGACTTGTCCCGAATTGTCCCTTATTGTCCAAACTTGTCCCGACTTGTCCATTATTGTCCAAACTTGTCCCGACATTTCTCGACTTGTCCTGACTTGTCCCGACTTGTCTCGACTTGTCCCAACTTGTCCCGACTTGTTCTGACACGTCACGTCTTATCCCAACTTGTCCCCACTTGTCTCGACTTGTCCCGACTTGTCCCGACTTGTCCTGACTTGTCCCGACTTCTTTCGACTTTTTTCGACTTGTCATGACTTGATTCGATTTGTCCCGACTTGTCTCGACTTGTCCCGACTTGTCCTGACTTGTTCCGACTCGTCCCGACTTGTACCGACTTGTCCCGACTTGTCTCGGATTGTCCAAATTTGTCCTGACTTGTACCGACTTGTCCCGACTTGTTCCGTCTTGTCCAGACATGTTCCGACTTGTTCTGACTTGTCCCGACTTGTCCCAACTTGTTTCGACTTCTTTCGACTTGTATTGACTTGTCCTGACTTGTCACGACTTGTCCCGACCTGTCCCGAATTGTCCCGACTTGTCCCAACTTGTCCCGACTTATCCCGACTTGTCCTGACTTGTCCTGACTTGTCCTGACTTGTCCTAACTTGTCCCAACTCGTCCCGACTTGTTCCGACTTGTCATGACTTGTACCGACTTGTCCCGACTTATCCCGACTTGTCCCGACTTGTCCCGACTTGTCCCGACTTGTCCCGACTTGTTCTGACTTGTCACGTCTTGTCCCGACTTGTCCCGACTTGTCCTGGCTTGTTTTGACTCGTCCTGACTTGTACCGACTTGTCCCGACTTGTACCGGATTGTCCAAACTTGTCCAGACTTGTCCCGACTTGTCCCAACGTGTAACGTATTGTCCAAACTTGTCCCGACTTGTCACTTATTGTATAAACTTGTCCCGACATGTCCTGACTTGTCCTGACTTGTCCAGAATTGTTCCGACATGTCACGTCTTATCCAGACTTGTCCCGACTTGTCCTGACTTGTCCCGACTTCTTTCGACTTTTTTCGACTTGTCCTGACTTGTTTCGATATGTCCCGACTTGTCTCGACTTGTCCCGACTTGTCCTGACTTGTCCTGACTTGTCCCAACTTGTACCGACTTGTCCCGACTTGTCCCGGTTTGTCCAAACTTGTCCCGACTTGTACCGACTTGTCCCGACTTGTCCCGACTTGTCCCAACGTGTCCCGTATTGTCCAAACTTTTCCCGACTTGAACCGACTTGTCCCGACTTGTTCAGACTTGTACCGACTTGTCCCGACTTGAACCGACTTGTCCCGACTTGTTCAGACTTGTACCGACTTGTCCCGACTTGTCCCGACTTGTCCTGACTTGTGCTGACTTGTCACGACTTGTCCCGACTTGTACCGACTTGTCCTGACTTGTCCCGACTTGTTCTGACTTGTCCTGACTTGTACCGACTTGTCCCGACTTGTCCCAGATTGTCCAAACTTGTCCTGACTTGTACCGACTTGTCCCGACTTGTAACGTCTTGTCCAGACATGTTCCGACTTGTTCTGACTTGTCCCAACTTGTTTCGACTTGTTTCGACTTGTCATGACTTGTCCCGACTTGTCTCGACTTGTCCCGGATTGTCCAAACTTGTCCCAACTTGTACCGACTTGTCCCGACTTGTACCGACTTGTCCCGGATTGTCACAACTTGTACCGACTTGTCCCAACGTGTTCCGTATTGTCCAAACTTCTCCCGACTTGAACCGACTTGTCCCGACTTGTCCAGACTTGTACCGACTTGTCCCGACCTGTCCCAGATTGTCCAAACTTGTTCTGACTTGTCCCGACTTGTCCCGACTTGTCCTGACTTGTCACGACTTGTCCCGACTTGTACCGACTTGTCCTAACTTGTCCCGACTTGTTCTGACTTGTCCTGACTTGTCCCGACTTGTCCCGTTTTGTTTCGACTTGTTTCGACTTGTCCTGACTTGTCCAAACTTGTCCCGACTTGTCCCTTATTGTCCAAACTTGTCCCGACTTGTCCCGACTTGTTTCGACTTGTTTCGACTTGTCCTGTCTTGTCCTTACTTGTCACAACTTGTCCCAGGTTGTCCAAACATGTCCCGACTTGTACCAACTTGTTCCGACTTGTCCCAACTTTTCTTGGATTGTCCAAACTTGTCCCGACTTGTACTGACTTGTCCCGACTAGTACCGACTTGTCCCGAATTCTCCCTTATTGTCCAAACTTGTCCCGACTTGTCCCTTATTGTCCAAACTTATCCCGACATTTCTCGACTTGTCCTGACTTGTCCCGACTTGTCCCGACTTGTCCCGACTTGTCCCGACTTGTTCTGACACGTCACGTCTTATCCCGACTTGTCCCCACTTGTCCCGACTTGTCCCGACTTGTCCCGACTTGTCCTGACTTGTCCCGACTTCTTTCGACTTTTTTCGACTTGTCATGACTTGATTCGATTTGTCCCGACTTGTCTCGACTTGTCCCGAATTGTCCTGACTTGTACCGACTTGTCCCAACTTGTACCGACTTGTCCCGACTTGTCCCGGTTTGTCCAAACTTTTCCCGACTTGTACCGACTTGTCCCGACTTTAACCGACTTGTCCCGACTTGTCCCGACTTGTCCCGACTTGTCTCGACTTGTCCCTACTTGTTCTGATTTGTCACGTCTTGTCCCGACCTGTCCGGACTTGTCCTGACCTGTCCCGAATTGTCCCGACTTGTCCCAACTTGTCCCGACTTATTCCGACTTGTCCTGACTTGTCCTGACTTGTCCTGACTTGTCCTGACTTGTCCTAACTTGTCCCAACTCGTCCCGACTTGTTCCGACTTGTCCCGACTTGTACCGACTTGTCTTGACTTGTCCCGACTTGTCCCGACTTGTCCCGACTTGTTTTGACTCGTCCTGACTTGTACCGACTTGTCCCGACTTGTCATGGATTGTCCAAACTTGTCCCGACTTGTACCGGCTTGTCCCGACTTGTTCCGTCTTGTCCAGACATGTTCCGACTTGTTCTGAATTGTCTCGACTTGTCCCAACTTGTTTCGACTTGTTTCGACTTGTATTGATTTGTCCTGACTTGTCACGACTTGTCCCGACCTGTCCCGAATTGTCCCGACTTGTCCCAACTTGTCCCGACTTATCCCGACTTGTCCTGACTTGTCCTGACTTGTCCCAACTTGTCCCAACTCGTCCCGACTTGTTCCGACTTGTCCCGACTTGTACCGACTTGTCCCGACTTGTCCCGACTTGTCCCGACTTGTCTCGACTTGTCCCGACTTGTCCCGACTTGTCCCGACTTGTTCTGACTTGTCACGTCTTGTCCCGACTTGTCCCGACTTGTATTGACTTGTTTTGACTCGTCCTGACTTGTACCGATTTGTCCCGACTTGTCCCGGATTGTCCAAACTTTTCCAGACTTGTCCCGACTTGTCCCAACGTGTAACGTATTGTCCAAACTTGTCCCGACTTGTCACTTATTGTACAAACTTGTCCCGACATGTCCTGACTTGTCCCGACTTGTCCCGACTTGTCCCGACTTGTCCCGACTTGTCCCGACTTGTCCCGACTTGTTCCGACATGTCTAATCTTATCCCGACTTGTCCCGACTTGTCCTGACTTGTTCCGACTTCTTTCGACTTTTTTCGACTTGACCTGACTTGTTTCGATATGTCCCGACTTGTCTCGACTTGTCTCGACTTGTCCCAACTTGTACCGACTTGTCCCGACTTGTCCCGGTTTGTCCAAACTTGTCCCGACTTGTACCGACTTGTCCCGACCTGTACCGACTTGTCCCGACTTGTCCCGACTTGTACCGACTTGTTCCGACTTGTTCTAACTTGTCACGTTTATGTCCCGACTTGTCCTGACTTGTTTCGACTTGTCCCGACTCGTCTTGACTTGTTCTCACTTGTTCCGACTTGTCCCAACTTGTCGAGACTTGTCCCGACTTGTCCCGGCTTGTTCTGACTTGTTCTAACTTGTCACGCCATGTCTCGACTTGTCCTGACTTGTTCCGACTTGTCCCGACTTGTCCCTGCTTGTTCTGACTTGTTCTAACTTGTCCCAAATTGTTCCGGCTTGTTCTGACTTGTTCTAACTTGTCACGCCATGTCCCGACTTGTCCTGACTTGTTCCGACTTGTCCCGACTAGTCCCAGATTGTTCTGACTTGTTCTAACTTGTCACGCCATGTCCCGACTTGTACTGACTTGTCCCGACTTGTCTCGACTTGTCCAGACTTGTCCCGACTTGTCCCGGCTTGTTCTGACTTGTTCTAACTTGTCACGCCATGTCCCGACTTGTTCCGAATTGAACCGACTTGTCCAGACTTGTACCGACTTGTCCCGACCTGTCCCGACTTGTCCCGACTCGTCTCGACTTGTCCCGGATTGTCCAAACTTGTCCCAACCTGAACCGACTTGTCCCGACTTGTACCGACTTGTCCCGGATTGTCACAACTTGTACCGACTTGTCCCAACGTGTCCCGTATTGTCCAAAATTTTTCCCGACTTGAACCGACTTGAACCGACTTGTCCAGACTTGTCCAGACTTGTACCGACTTGTCCCGACCTGTCCCAGATTGTCCAAACTTGTCCCGACTTGTCCCGACTTGTCCCGACTTGTCCTGACTTGTCCTAACTTGTCCTGACTTGTTCTGACTTGTCCTGACTTGTCCCGACTTGTCCCGTTTTGTTTCGACTTGTTTCGACTTGTCCTGACTTGTCACGACTTGTCCCAGGTTGTCCAAACATGTCCCGACTTGTACCAACTTGTTCCGACTTGTCCTAACTTTTCTTGGATTGTCCAAACTTGTCCCGACTTGTACCGACTTGTCCCGACTAGTACCGACTTGTCCCGAATTGTCCCTTATTTTCCAAACTTGTCCCGACTTGTCCCTTATTGTCCAAACTTGTCCCGACATTTCTCGACTTGCCTTACTTGTCCCGACTTGTCTCGACTTGTCCCAACTTGTCTCGACTTGTTCTGACACGTCACGTCTTATCCCAACTTGTCCCCACTTGTCTCGACTTGTCCCGACTTGTCCCGACTTGTCCTGACTTGTCCCGACTTCTTTCGACTTTTTTCGACTTGTCATGACTTGATTCGATTTGTCTCGACTTGTCTCGACTTTTCCCTACTTGTTCTGATTTGTCACGTCTTGTCCCGACCTGTCCGGACTTGTCCCGACCTGTCCCGAATTGTCCCGACTTGTCCCAACTTGTCTCGACTCATCCCGACTTGTCTTGACTTGTCCTGACTTGTCCTAACTTGTCCCAACTCGTCCCGACTTGTTCCGACTTGTCCCGACTTGTACCGACTTGTCTTGACTTGTCCCGACTTGTCCCGAATTGTCCCGGATTGTCCAAACTTGTCCTGACTTGTACCGACTTGTCCCGACCTGTCGCGTCTTGTCCAGACATGTCCTGACTTGTTCTGACTTGTCCTGACTTGTCCCGACTTGTCTCGACTTGTCCCGGATTGTCCAAACATGTCCCGACTTGTACCGACTTGTACCGACTTGTCGCGGATTGTCCCGACTTGTACCGACTTGTCCCGACTTGTCCCAACGTGTCCCGTATTGTCCAAACTTTTCCCGACTTGAACTGACTTGTCATGACTTGTCCAGACTTGTACCGACTTGTCCCGACCTGTCCCAGATTGTCCAAACTTGTCCCGACTTGTCCCGACTTGTCCTGACTTGTCCCGACTTGTCCTGACTTGTCCTGACTTGTCACGACTTATCCCGACTTGTCCCGACTTGTCCCGACTTGTCCTGACTTGTCCCGACTTGTCCTGACTTGTCCTGTCTTGTCACGACTTATCCCGACTTGTACCGACTTGTCCTAACTTGTCCCGACTTGTTCGGACTTGTCCTGACTTGTCACGACTTGTCTTGGATTGTCCAAACTTGTCCCGACTTGTACCGACTTGTACCGACTTGTACCAACTTGTCCTGACTTGTCCCTTATTGTCCAAACTTGTCCCGACTTGTCCCTTATTGTCCAAACTTGTCCCGACATTTCTCGACTTGTCCTGACTTGTCCCGACTTGTCTAGACTTGTCCCGACTTGTCCCGATTTGTCCCGACTTGTTCTGACATGTCACGTCTTATCCCGACTTGTCCCGACTTGTCCCGACTTGTCCCGACTTGTCCTGACTTGTCCCGACTTCTTTCGACTTTTTCCGACTTGTCCTGACTTGTCCCGACTTGTCCCAACTTGTACCGACTTGTCCCGACTTGTCCCGACTTGTCCCGACTTGTCCCGACTTGTCCTGGTTTGTCCAAACTTGTCCCGACTTGTTCCGACTTGTCCCGACTTGTACCGACTTGTCCCGACTTGTCCCGACTTGTCCCGACTTGTCCCGACTTGTCCCGGTTTGTCCAACCTTGTCCCGACTTCTTCCGACTTGTCTCGACTTGTCCCGACTTGTCCAGACTTGTCCCGACTTGTCCCAACTTGTACCGACTTATCCCGACTTGTCCTGGTTTGTCCAAACTTGTCCCGACTTGTACCGACTGGTCCTGACATGTCCCGGATTGTCCAAACTTGTCCCGACTTGTACCGACTTGTCCCGACTTGTCCCGGATTGTCCAACCTTGTCCCGACTTCTTCCGACTTGTCTTGACTTGTACCGACTTGTCCCGATTTGTACCGACTTGTCCCGACTTGTCCCCGATTGTCCCAACTTGTACCGACTTGTCCCAACGTGTCCAGTATTGTCCAAACTTTTCCCGAACCCAACCGACTTGTCCCGACTTGTCCAGACTTGTACCGACTTGTCCCGACCTGTCCCAGATTGTCCAAACTTGTCCCGACTTGTTCTGACTTGTTCTAACTTGTCACGCCATGTCCCGACTTGTACTGACTTGTCCCGACTTGTCTCGACTTGTCCAGACTTGTCCCGACTTGTCTCGGCTTGTTCTGACTTGTTCTAACTTGTCACGCCATGTCCCGACTTGTACTGACTTGTCCAGACTTGTACCGACTTGTCCCGGCTTGTTTTGACTTGTTCTAACTTGTCACGCCATGTCCCGACTTGTCCTGACTTGTTACGACTTGTCCCGACTTGTCTTGACTCTTCCCTACATGTCCCGACTTGTCCAGACTTGTCCCGACTTGTACCGATTTGTACCGATTTGTCCCGACTTGTACCGACTTGTCCCGACTTGTCCCGGATTGTCCCAACTTGTACCGACTTGTCCCGACTTGTCCCGGATTGTCCCAACTTGTTCCGACTTGTCCCGACTTGTACCGACTTGTTCCGACTTGTCTCGACTTGTTCCGACTTGTCCCGAAATGTCCCAACTTGTTTCGACTTGTCCCAACTTGTCTCGACTTGTTCTGACTTGTCCCGACTTGTAACGATTTGTACCGATTTGTCCCGACTTGTACCGACTTGTCCCGACTTGCCCCGGATTGTCCCAACTTGTCCCGACTTGTCCCGACTTGTACCGACTTGTCCCGACTTGTCCGGATTGTCCCAACTTGTTTCGACTTGTCCCAACTTGTCTCGACTTGTCCTGACTTGTCCCGACTTGTACCGATTTGTCCCGACTTGTACCGACTTGTCCTGACATGTCCCGGATTGTCCCGACTTGTTCTGACACGTCACGTCTTATCCCGACTTGTCCCCACTTGTCCCGACTTGTCCCGACTTGTCCTGACTTGTCCCGACTTCTTTCGATTTTTTTCAGCTTGTCATGACTGGATTCGATTTGTCCCGACTTGTCTCGACTTGTACCGACTTGTCCCGACCTGTCCCGACTTGTCTCGTCTTGTCCCGGATTGTCCAAACTTGTCCCAACTTGTACCGACTTGTACCGATTATCCCGACATTTCTCGACTTGTCCTGACTTGTCCCGACTTGTCCCGACTTGTCCCGACCTGTCCCGACTTGTCTCGTCTTGTCCCGGATTGTCCAAACTTGTCCCAACTTGTACCGACTTGTACCGACTTGTCCCGGATTGTCACAACTTGTACCGACTTGTCCCAACGTGTCCCGTATTGTCCAAACTTTTCCCGACTTGAACCGACTTGTCCCGACTTGTCCAGACTTGTACCGACTTGTCCCGACCTGTCCCAGATTGTCCAAACTTGTCCCGACTTGTCCCGACTTGTCCTGACTTGTCCTAACTTGTCCTGACTTGTCCCGACTTGTCCCGACTTGTACCGACTTGTTCCGACTTGTTCTAACTTGTCACGCCATGTCCCGACATGTCCAGACTTGTCCCGACTTGTCCCGGCTTGTTCTGACTTGTTCTAACTTGTCACGCCATGTCTCGACTTGTCCTGACTTGTTCCGACTTGTCCCGACATGTCCCGGCTTGTTCTGACTTGTTCTTACTTGTCCCAAATTGTTCCGGCTTGCTCTGACTTGTTCTAACTTGTCACGCCATGTCCCGACTTGTCTCGACTTGTCCAGACCTGTCCCGACTTGTCCCGGCTTGTTCTGACTTGTTCTAACTTGTCACGCCATGTCCCGACTTGTTCCGACTTGAACCGACTTGTCCAGACTTGTACCGACTTGTCCCGACCTGTCCCGACTTGTCCCGACTTGTCTCGACTTGTCCCGGATTGTTTAAACTTGTCCCAACTTGTACCGACTTGTACCGACTTGTCCCGGATTGTCACAACTTGTACCGACTTGTCCCAACGTGTCCCGTATTGTCCAAACTTTTCCCGACTTGAACCGACTTGTCCCGACTTGTCCAGACTTGTACCGACTTGTCCCGACCTGTCCCAGATTGTCCAAACTTGTCCCGACTTGTCCCGACTTGTCCCGACTTGTCCTGACTTGTCCTAACTTGTCCTGACTTGTTCTGACTTGTCCTGACTTGTCCCGACTTGTCCCGTTTTGTTTCGACTTGTTTCGACTTGTCCTGACTTGTCACGACTTGTCCCAGGTTGTCCAAACATGTCCCGACGTGTACCGACTTGTTCCGACTTGTTCTAACTTGTCACGCCATGTCCCGACTTGTCCAGACTTGTCCCGACTTGTCCCGGCTTGTTCTGACTTGTTCTAACTTGTCACGCCATGTCTCGACTTGTCCTGACTTGTTCCGACTTGTCCCGACTTGTCCCGGCTTGTTCTGACTTGTTCTTACTTGTCCCAAATTGTTCCGGCTTGCTCTGACTTGTTCTAACTTGTCACGCCATGTCCCGACTTGTCTCGACTTGTCCAGACCTGTCTCGACTTGTCCCGGCTTGTTCTGACTTGTTCTAACTTGTCACGCCATGTCCCGACTTGTTCCGACTTGAACCGACTTGTCCAGACTTGTACCGACTTGTCCCGACCTGTCCCGACTTGTCCCGACTTGTCCAGACTTGTACCGACTTGTCCCGACCTGTCCCAGATTGTCCAAACTTGTCCCGACTTGTCCCGACTTGTCCCGACTTGTCCTGACTTGTCCTAACTTGTCCTGACTTGTTCTGACTTGTCCTGACTTGTCCCGACTTGTCCCGTTTTGTTTCGACTTGTTTCGACTTGTCCTGACTTGTCACGACTTGTCCCAGGTTGTCCAAACATGTCCCGACTTGTACCAACTTGTTCCGACTTGTCCCTTATTGTCCAAACTTATCCCGACATTTCTCGACTTGTCCTGACTTGTCCCGACATGTCCCGACTTGTCCCGACTTGTCCCGACTTGTTCTGACACGTCACGTCTTATCCCGACTTGTCCCCACTTGTCCCGACTTGTCCCGACTTGTCCCGACTTGTCCTGACTTGTCCCGACTTCTTTCGACTTTTTTCGACTTGTCATGACTTGATTCGATTTGTCCCGACTTGTCTCGACTTGTCCCGACTTGTCCTGACTTGTACCGACTTGTCCCTACTTGTACCGACTTGTCCCGACTTGTCCCGGTTTGTCCAAACTTTTCCCGACTTGTGCCGACTTGTCCCGACTTTAACCGACTTGTCCCGACTTGTCCCGACTTGTCCCGACTTGTCTCGACTTGTCCCTACTTGTTCTGATTTGTCACGTATTGTCCCGACCTGTCCGGACTTGTCCTGACCTGTCCCGAATTGTCCCGACTTGTCCCAACTTGTCCCGACTTATCCCGACTTGTCCTGACTTGTCCTGACTTGTCCTGACTTGTCCTAACTTGTCCCAACTCGTCCCGACTTGTTCCGACTTGTCCCGACTTGTACCGACTTGTCTTGACTTGTCCCGACTTGTCCCGACTTGTTTCGACTTGTCCCAACTTGTCCCGACTTGTTCTGACTTGTCACGTCTTGTCCCGACTTGTCCCGACTTGTCCTGACTTGTTTTGACTCGTCCTGACTTGTACCGACTTGTCCCGACTTGTCCCGGATTGTCCAAACTTGTCCCGACTTGTACCGACTTGTCCCGACTTGTTCCGTCTTGTCCAGACATGTTCCGACTTGTTCTGACTTGTCCCGACTTGTCCCAACTTGTTTCGACTTCTTTCGACTTGTATTGACTTGTCCTGACTTGTCACGACTTGTCCCGACCTGTCCCGAATTGTCCCGACTTGTCCCAACTTGTCCCGACTTATCCCGACTTGTCCTGACTTGTCCTGACTTGTCCTGACTTGTCCTAACTTGTCCCAACTCGTCCCGACTTGTTCCGACTTGTCATGACTTGTACCGACTTGTCCCGACTTGTCCCGACTTGTCCCGACTTGTCCCGACTTGTCCCGACTTGTCCCGACTTGTCCCGACTTGTTCTGACTTGTCACGTCTTGTCCCGACTTGTCCCGACTTGTCCTGACTTGTTTTGACTCGTCCTGACTTTTACCGACTTGTCCCGACTTGTCCCGGATTGTCCAAACTTGTCCAGACTTGTCCCGACTTGTCCCAACGTGTAACGTATTGTCCAAACTTGTCCCGACTTGTCACTTATTGTACAAACTTGTCCCGACATGTCCTGACTTGTCCTGACTTGTCCCGACTTGTCCCGACTTGTCCCGACTTGTCCCGACTAGTTCCGACATGTCTAAGCTTATCCCGACTTGTCCCGACTTGTCCTGACATGTTCCGACTTCTTTCGACTGTTTTCGACTTGTCCTGACTTGTTTCGATATGTCCCGACTTGTCTCGACTTGTCTCGATTTGTCCAAACTTGTCCCGACTTGTACCGACTTGTCCCGACTTGTACCGACTTGTCCCGACCTGTCCCGACTTGTACCGACTTGTTCCGACTTGTTCTAACTTGTCACGCCATGTCCCGACTTGTCCTGACTTGTTCCGACTTGTCCCGACTCGTCTTGACTTGTTCTCACTTGTCCCGACTTGTCCCAACTTGTCCAGACTTGTCCCGACTTGTCCCGGCTTGTTCTGACTTGTTCTAACTTGTCACGCCATGTCTCGACTTGTCCTGACTTGTTCCAACTTGTCCCGACTTGTCTCTGCTTGTTCTGACTTGTTCTAACTCGTCCCAAATTGTTCCGGCTTGTTCTGACTTGTTCTAACTTGTCACGCCATGTCCCGACTTGTCCTGACTTGTTCCGACTTGTCCCGACTTGTCCCAGATTGTTCTGACTTGTTCTAACTTGTCACGCCATGTCCCGACTTGTACTGACTTGTCCCGACTTGTCTCGACTTGTCCAGACTTGTCCCGACTTGTCCCGGCTTGTTCTGACTTGTTCTAACTTGTCACGCCATGTCCCGACTTGTTCCGACTTGAACCGACTTGTCCAGACTTGTACCGACTTGTCCCGACCTGTCCCGACTTGTCCCGACTCGTCTCGACTTGTCCCGGATTGTCCAAACTTGTCCCAACTTGTACCGACTTGTCCCGACTTGTACCGACTTGTCCCGGATTGTCACAACTTGTACCGACTTGTCCCAACGTGTCCCGTATTGTCCAAACTTTTCCCGACTTGAACCGACTTGAACCGACTTGTCCCGACTTGTCCAGACTTGTACCGACTTGTCCCGACCTGTCCCAGATTGTCCAAACTTGTTCCGACTTGTCCCGACTTGTCCCGACTTGTCCTGACTTGTCCTAACTTGTCCTGACTTGTTCTGACTTGTCCTGACTTGTCCCGACTTGTCCCGTTTTGTTTCGACTTGTTTCGACTTGTCCTGACTTGTCACGACTTGTCCCAGGTTGTCCAAACATGTCCCGACTTGTCCCAACTTTTCTTGGATTGTCCAAACTTGTCCCGACTTGTACTGACTTGTCCCGACTAGTACCGACTTATCCCGAATTGTCCCTTATTGTCCAAACTTGTCCCGACTTGTCCATTATTGTCCAAACTTGTCCCGACATTTCTCGACTTGTCCTGACTTGTCCCGACTTGTCTCGACTTGTCCCAACTTGTCCCGACTTGTTCTGACACGTCACGTCTTATCCCAACTTGTCCCCACTTGTCTCGACTTGTCCCGACTTGTCCCGACTTGTCCTGACTTGTCCCGACTTCTTTCGACTTTTTTCGACTTGTCATGACTTGATTCGATTTGTCCCGACTTGTCTCGACTTGTCCCGACTTGTCCTGACTTGTTCCGACTCGTCCCGACTTGTACCGACTTGTCCCGACTTGTCTCGGATTGTCCAAATTTGTCCTGACTTGTACCGACTTGTCCCGACTTGTTCCGTCTTGTCCAGACATGTTCCGACTTGTTCTGACTTGTCCCGACTTGTCCCAACTTGTTTCGACTTCTTTCGACTTGTATTGACTTGTCCTGACTTGTCACGACTTGTCCCGACCTGTCCCGAATTGTCCCGACTTGTCCCAACTTGTCCCGACTTATCCCGACTTGTCCTGACTTGTCCTGACTTGTCCTGACTTGTCCTAACTTGTCCCAACTCGTCCCGACTTGTTCCGACTTGTCATGACTTGTACCGACTTGTCCCGACTTATCCCGACTTGTCCCGACTTGTCCCGACTTGTCCCGACTTGTCCCGACTTGTTCTGACTTGTCACGTCTTGTCCCGACTTGTCCCGACTTGTCCTGGCTTGTTTTGACTCGTCCTGACTTGTACCGACTTGTCCCGACTTGTACCGGATTGTCCAAACTTGTCCAGACTTGTCCCGACTTGTCCCAACGTGTAACGTATTGTCCAAACTTGTCCCGACTTGTCACTTATTGTATAAACTTGTCCCGACATGTCCTGACTTGTCCTGACTTGTCCAGAATTGTTCCGACATGTCACGTCTTATCCAGACTTGTCCCGACTTGTCCTGACTTGTCCCGACTTCTTTCGACTTTTTTCGACTTGTCCTGACTTGTTTCGATATGTCCCGACTTGTCTCGACTTGTCCCGACTTGTCCTGACTTGTCCTGACTTGTCCCAACTTGTACCGACTTGTCCCGACTTGTCCCGGTTTGTCCAAACTTGTCCCGACTTGTACCGACTTGTCCCGACTTGTCCCGACTTGTCCCAACGTGTCCCGTATTGTCCAAACTTTTCCCGACTTGAACCGACTTGTCCCGACTTGTTCAGACTTGTACCGACTTGTCCCGACTTGAACCGACTTGTCCCGACTTGTTCAGACTTGTACCGACTTGTCCCGACTTGTCCCGACTTGTCCTGACTTGTGCTGACTTGTCACGACTTGTCCCGACTTGTACCGACTTGTCCTGACTTGTCCCGACTTGTTCTGACTTGTCCTGACTTGTTCCGACTTGTCCCAACTTGTTTCGACTTGTCCCGACTTGTCCCGACTTGTTCTGACTTGTCCTGACTTGTACCGACTTGTCCCGACTTGTCCCAGATTGTCCAAACTTGTCCTGACTTGTACCGACTTGTCCCGACTTGTAACGTCTTGTCCAGACATGTTTCGACTTGTTCTGACTTGTCCCAACTTGTTTCGACTTGTTTCGACTTGTCATGACTTGTCCCGACTTGTCTCGACTTGTCCCGGATTGTCCAAACTTGTCCCAACTTGTACCGACTTGTCCCGACTTGTACCGACTTGTCCCGGATTGTCACAACTTGTACCGACTTGTCCCAACGTGTTCCGTATTGTCCAAACTTCTCCCGACTTGAACCGACTTGTCCCGACTTGTCCAGACTTGTACCGACTTGTCCCGACCTGTCCCAGATTGTCCAAACTTGTTCTGACTTGTCCCGACTTGTCCCGACTTGTCCTGACTTGTCACGACTTGTCCCGACTTGTACCGACTTGTCCTAACTTGTCCCGACTTGTTCTGACTTGTCCTGACTTGTCCCGACTTGTCCCGTTTTGTTTCGACTTGTTTCGACTTGTCCTGACTTGTCCAAACTTGTCCCGACTTGTCCCTTATTGTCCAAACTTGTCCCGACTTGTCCCGACTTGTTTCGACTTGTTTCGACTTGTCCTGTCTTGTCCTTACTTGTCACAACTTGTCCCAGGTTGTCCAAACATGTCCCGACTTGTACCAACTTGTTCCGACTTGTCCCAACTTTTCTTGGATTGTCCAAACTTGTCCCGACTTGTACTGACTTGTCCCGACTAGTACCGACTTGTCCCGAATTCTCCCTTATTGTCCAAACTTGTCCCGACTTGTCCCTTATTGTCCAAACTTATCCCGACATTTCTCGACTTGTCCTGACTTGTCCCGACTTGTCCCGACTTGTCCCGACTTGTCCCGACTTGTTCTGACACGTCACGTCTTATCCCGACTTGTCCCCACTTGTCCCGACTTGTCCCGACTTGTCCCGACTTGTCCTGACTTGTCCCGACTTCTTTCGACTTTTTTCGACTTGTCATGACTTGATTCGATTTGTCCCGACTTGTCTCGACTTGTCCCGAATTGTCCTGACTTGTACCGACTTGTCCCAACTTGTACCGACTTGTCCCGACTTGTCCCGGTTTGTCCAAACTTTTCCCGACTTGTACCGACTTGTCCCGACTTTAACCGACTTGTCCCGACTTGTCCCGACTTGTCCCGACTTGTCTCGACTTGTCCCTACTTGTTCTGATTTGTCACGTCTTGTCCCGACCTGTCCGGACTTGTCCTGACCTGTCCCGAATTGTCCCGACTTGTCCCAACTTGTCCCGACTTATTCCGACTTGTCCTGACTTGTCCTGACTTGTCCTGACTTGTCCTGACTTGTCCTAACTTGTCCCAACTCGTCCCGACTTGTTCCGACTTGTCCCGACTTGTACCGACTTGTCTTGACTTGTCCCGACTTGTCCCGACTTGTCCCGACTTGTTTTGACTCGTCCTGACTTGTACCGACTTGTCCCGACTTGTCATGGATTGTCCAAACTTGTCCCGACTTGTACCGGCTTGTCCCGACTTGTTCCGTCTTGTCCAGACATGTTCCGACTTGTTCTGAATTGTCCCGACTTGTCCCAACTTGTTTCGACTTGTTTCGACTTGTATTGATTTGTCCTGACTTGTCACGACTTGTCCCGACCTGTCCCGAATTGTCCCGACTTGTCCCAACTTGTCCCGACTTATCCCGACTTGTCCTGACTTGTCCTGACTTGTCCCAACTTGTCCCAACTCGTCCCGACTTGTTCCGACTTGTCCCGACTTGTACCGACTTGTCCCGACTTGTCCCGACTTGTCCCGACTTGTCTCGACTTGTCCCGACTTGTCCCGACTTGTCCCGACTTGTTCTGACTTGTCACGTCTTGTCCCGACTTGTCCCGACTTGTATTGACTTGTTTTGACTCGTCCTGACTTGTACCGATTTGTCCCGACTTGTCCCGGATTGTCCAAACTTTTCCAGACTTGTCCCGACTTGTCCCAACGTGTAACGTATTGTCCAAACTTGTCCCGACTTGTCACTTATTGTACAAACTTGTCCCGACATGTCCTGACTTGTCCCGACTTGTCCCGACTTGTCCCGACTTGTCCCGACTTGTCCCGACTTGTTCCGACATGTCTAATCTTATCCCGACTTGTCCCGACTTGTCCTGACTTGTTCCGACTTCTTTCGACTTTTTTCGACTTGACCTGACTTGTTTCGATATGTCCCGACTTGTCTCGACTTGTCTCGACTTGTCCCAACTTGTACCGACTTGTCCCGACTTGTCCCGGTTTGTCCAAACTTGTCCCGACTTGTACCGACTTGTCCCGACCTGTACCGACTTGTCCCGACTTGTCCCGACTTGTACCGACTTGTTCCGACTTGTTCTAACTTGTCACGTTTATGTCCCGACTTGTCCTGACTTGTTTCGACTTGTCCCGACTCGTCTTGACTTGTTCTCACTTGTTCCGACTTGTCCCAACTTGTCGAGACTTGTCCCGACTTGTCCCGGCTTGTTCTGACTTGTTCTAACTTGTCACGCCATGTCTCGACTTGTCCTGACTTGTTCCGACTTGTCCCGACTTGTCCCGGCTTGTTCTGACTTGTTCTAACTTGTCCCAAATTGTTCCGGCTTGTTCTGACTTGTTCTAACTTGTCACGCCATGTCCCGACTTGTCCTGACTTGTTCCGACTTGTCCCGACTAGTCCCAGATTGTTCTGACTTGTTCTAACTTGTCACGCCATGTCCCGACTTGTACTGACTTGTCCCGACTTGTCTCGACTTGTCCAGACTTGTCCCGACTTGTCCCGGCTTGTTCTGACTTGTTCTAACTTGTCACGCCATGTCCCGACTTGTTCCGAATTGAACCGACTTGTCCAGACTTGTACCGACTTGTCCCGACCTGTCCCGACTTGTTCCGACTCGTCTCGACTTGTCCCGGATTGTCCAAACTTGTCCCAACCTGAACCGACTTGTCCCGACTTGTACCGACTTGTCCCGGATTGTCACAACTTGTACCGACTTGTCCCAACGTGTCCCGTATTGTCCAAAATTTTTCCCGACTTGAACCGACTTGAACCGACTTGTCCAGACTTGTCCAGACTTGTACCGACTTGTCCCGACCTGTCCCAGATTGTCCAAACTTGTCCCGACTTGTCCCGACTTGTCCCGACTTGTCCTGACTTGTCCTAACTTGTCCTGACTTGTTCTGACTTGTCCTGACTTGTCCCGACTTGTCCCGTTTTGTTTCGACTTGTTTCGACTTGTCCTGACTTGTCACGACTTGTCCCAGGTTGTCCAAACATGTCCCGACTTGTACCAACTTGTTCCGACTTGTCCTAACTTTTCTTGGATTGTCCAAACTTGTCCCGACTTGTACCGACTTGTCCCGACTAGTACCGACTTGTCCCGAATTGTCCCTTATTTTCCAAACTTGTCCCGACTTGTCCCTTATTGTCCAAACTTGTCCCGACATTTCTCGACTTGTCCTGACTTGTCCCGACTTGTCTCGACTTGTCCCAACTTGTCTCGACTTGTTCTGACACGTCACGTCTTATCCCAACTTGTCCCCACTTGTCTCGACTTGTCCCGACTTGTCCCGACTTGTCCTGACTTGTCCCGACTTCTTTCGACTTTTTTCGACTTGTCATGACTTGATTCGATTTGTCTCGACTTGTCTCGACTTTTCCCTACTTGTTCTGATTTGTCACGTCTTGTCCCGACCTGTCCGGACTTGTCCCGACCTGTCCCGAATTGTCCCGACTTGTCCCAACTTGTCTCGACTCATCCCGACTTGTCTTGACTTGTCCTGACTTGTCCTAACTTGTCCCAACTCGTCCCGACTTGTTCCGACTTGTCCCGACTTGTACCGACTTGTCTTGACTTGTCCCGACTTGTCCCGAATTGTCCCGGATTGTCCAAACTTGTCCTGACTTGTACCGACTTGTCCCGACCTGTCGCGTCTTGTCCAGACATGTCCTGACTTGTTCTGACTTGTCCTGACTTGTCCCGACTTGTCTCGACTTGTCCCGGATTGTCCAAACATGTCCCGACTTGTACCGACTTGTACCGACTTGTCGCGGATTGTCCCGACTTGTACCGACTTGTCCCGACTTGTCCCAACGTGTCCCGTATTGTCCAAACTTTTCCCGACTTGAACTGACTTGTCATGACTTGTCCAGACTTGTACCGACTTGTCCCGACCTGTCCCAGATTGTCCAAACTAGTCCCGACTTGTCCCGACTTGTCCCGACTTGTCCTGACTTGTCCCGACTTGTCCTGACTTGTCCTGACTTGTCACGACTTATCCCGACTTGTCCCGACTTGTCCCGACTTGTCCTGACTTGTCCCGACTTGTCCTGACTTGTCCTGACTTGTCACGACTTATCCCGACTTGTCTCGACTTGTCCCGGATTGTCCAAACATGTCCCGACTTGTACCGACTTGTACCGACTTGTCGCGGATTGTCCCGACTTGTACCGACTTGTCCCGACTTGTCCCAACGTGTCCCGTATTGTCCAAACTTTTCCCGACTTGAACTGACTTGTCATGACTTGTCCAGACTTGTACCGACTTGTCCCGACCTGTCCCAGATTGTCCAAACTTGTCCCGACTTGTCCCGACTTGTCCTGACTTGTCCCGACTTGTCCTGACTTGTCCTGACTTGTCACGACTTATCCCGACTTGTCCCGACTTGTCCCGACTTGTCCTGACTTGTCCCGACTTGTCCTGACTTGTCCTGTCTTGTCACGACTTATCCCGACTTGTACCGACTTGTCCTAACTTGTCCCGACTTGTTCGGACTTGTCCTGACTTGTCACGACTTGTCTTGGATTGTCCAAACTTGTCCCGACTTGTACCGACTTGTACCGACTTGTACCAACTTGTCCTGACTTGTCCCTTATTGTCCAAACTTGTCCCGACTTGTCCCTTATTGTCCAAACTTGTCCCGACATTTCTCGACTTGTCCTGACTTGTCCCGACTTGTCTAGACTTGTCCCGACTTGTCCCGATTTGTCCCGACTTGTTCTGACATGTCACGTCTTATCCCGACTTGTCCCGACTTGTCCCGACTTGTCCCGACTTGTCCTGACTTGTCCCGACTTCTTTCGACTTTTTCCGACTTGTCCTGACTTGTCCCGACTTGTCCCAACTTGTACCGACTTGTCCCGACTTGTCCCGACTTGTCCCGACTTGTCCCGACTTGTCCTGGTTTGTCCAAACTTGTCCCGACTTGTTCCGACTTGTCCCGACTTGTACCGACTTGTCCCGACTTGTCCCGACTTGTCCCGACTTGTCCCGACTTGTCCCGGTTTGTCCAACCTTGTCCCGACTTCTTCCGACTTGTCTCGACTTGTCCCGACTTGTCCAGACTTGTCCCGACTTGTCCCAACTTGTACCGACTTATCCCGACTTGTCCTGGTTTGTCCAAACTTGTCCCGACTTGTACCGACTTGTCCCGACTTGTCCCGGATTGTCCAACCTTGTCCCGACTTCTTCCGACTTGTCTTGACTTTACCGACTTGTCCCGATTTGTACCGACTTGTCCCGACTTGTCCCCGATTGTCCCAACTTGTACCGACTTGTCCCAACGTGTCCAGTATTGTCCAAACTTTTCCCGAACCCAACCGACTTGTCCCGACTTGTCCAGACTTGTACCGACTTGTCCCGACCTGTCCCAGATTGTCCAAACTTGTCCCGACTTGTTCTGACTTGTTCTAACTTGTCACGCCATGTCCCGACTTGTACTGACTTGTCCCGACTTGTCTCGACTTGTCCAGACTTGTCCCGACTTGTCTCGGCTTGTTCTGACTTGTTCTAACTTGTCACGCCATGTCCCGACTTGTACTGACTTGTCCAGACTTGTACCGACTTGTCCCGGCTTGTTTTGACTTGTTCTAACTTGTCACGCCATGTCCCGACTTGTCCTGACTTGTTACGACTTGTCCCGACTTGTCTTGACTCTTCCCTACATGTCCCGACTTGTCCAGACTTGTCCCGACTTGTACCGATTTGTACCGATTTGTCCCGACTTGTACCGACTTGTCCCGACTTGTCCCGGATTGTCCCAACTTGTACCGACTTGTCCCGACTTGTCCCGGATTGTCCCAACTTGTTCCGACTTGTCCCGACTTGTACCGACTTGTTCCGACTTGTCTCGACTTGTTCCGACTTGTCCCGAAATGTCCCAACTTGTTTCGACTTGTCCCTACTTGTCTCGACTTGTTCTGACTTGTCCCGACTTGTAACGATTTGTACCGATTTGTCCCGACTTGTACCGACTTGTCCCGACTTGCCCCGGATTGTCCCAACTTGTCCCGACTTGTCCCGACTTGTACCGACTTGTCCCGACTTGTCCGGATTGTCCCAACTTGTTTCGACTTGTCCCAACTTGTCTCGACTTGTCCTGACTTGTCCCGACTTGTACCGATTTGTCCCGACTTGTACCGACTTGTCCTGACATGTCCCGGATTGTCCAAACTTGTCCCGACTTGTTTCGACTTGTACCGACTTTTCCCGACTTGTCCCGGATTGTCCAACCTTGTCCCGACTTCTTCCGACTTGTCTTGACATGTACCGACTTGTCCCGACTTGTACCGACTTGTCCCGACTTGTCCCCGATTGTCCCAACTTGTACCGACTTGTCCCAACGTGTCCAGTATTGTCCAAACTTTTCCCGACTCCAACCGACTTGTCCCGACTTGTGCAGACTTGTCCCGACCTGTCCCAGATTGTCCAAACTTGTCCCGACTTGTCCCGACTTGTCCCGACTTGTCCTGACTTGTCCTGACTTGTCACGACTTGTCCCGACTTGTACCGACTTGTCCTGACTTGTCCCGACTTGTTCTGACTTGTCCTGTCTTGTCCCGACTTGTCCCGACTCGTTTCGACTTGTGTCGACTTGTCCTGACTTGTCCTGACTTGTCACGACTTGTCCCGACTTGTCTTGCATTGTCCAAACTCAACCCGACTTGTACCGACTTGTACCGACTTGTCCCGACTTGTCCTGACTTGTCCCTCATTGTCCAAACTTGTCCCGACTTGTCCCTTATTGTCCAAACTTGTCCCGACATTTCTCGACTTGTCCTGACTTGTCCCGACTTGTCCCGACTTTTCCTGACTTGTCCCGACTTGGTCTGACATGTCACGTCTTATCCCGACTTGTCCAGACTTGTCCCGACTTTTCCCGGCTTGTTCTGTTTTGTTCTAACTTGTCACGCCATGTCTCGACTTGTCCTGACTTGTTCCGACTTGTTCCGACTTGTCCCGGCTTGTTCTGACTTGTTCTAACTTGTCCCGACTTGTTCCGGCTTGTTCTGACTTGTTCTAACTTGTCACGCCATGTCCCGACTTGTCCTGACTTGTTCCGACTTGTCCCGACTTGTCCCGGATTGTTCTGACTTGTTCTAACTTGTCACGCCATGTCCCGACTTGTACTGACTTGTCTTGACTTGTCTCGACTTGTCCAGACTTGTCTCGACTTGTCCCGGCTTGTTCTGACTTGTTCTAACTTGTCACGCCATGTCCCAACTTGTCTTGACTTGTTCCGACTTGTCCCCACTTGTCCCGGATTGTTCTGACTTGTTCTAACTTGTCACGCCATGTCCCGACTTGTACTGACTTGTCCCGACTTGTCTCGACATGTCCAGACTTGTCGCGACTTGTCCCGGCTTGTTCTGACTTGTTCTAACTTGTCACGCCTTGTATTGATTTGTACTGATTTGTCCAGACTTGTCCCGACTTGTCCCGGCTTGTTTTGACTTGTTCTAACTTGTCACGCCATGTCCCGACTTGTCCTGACTTGTTCCGACTTTTCCCGACTTGTCTTGACTTGTCCCTACATGTCCCGACTTGTTCAGACTTGTCCCGACTTGTACCGATTTGTACCGATTTGTCCCGACTTGTACCGACTTGTCCCAACTTGTCCCGTATTGTCCCAACTTGTACCGACTTGTCCCGACTTGTCCCGGATTGTCCCAACTTGTTTCGACTTGTCCCGACTTGTACCGACTTGGTCCGACTTGTCTCGACTTGTTCCGACTTGTCCCGAGATGTCCCAACTTGTTTCGACTTGTCCCAACTTGTCTCGACTTGTTCTGACTTGTCCCGACTTGTACCGATTTGTACCGATTTGTCCCGACTTGTAACGACTTGTCCCGACTTGCCCCGGATTTTCCCAACTTGTCCCGACTTGTCCCGACTTGTCCCGACTTGTCCCGACTTGTCCCGACTTGTCCCGACTTGTCCCGACTAGTCCCGACTTGTTCCGACATGTCTAATCTTATCCTGACTTGTCCCGACTTGTCCTGACTTGTCCCGACTTCTTTCGACTTTTTTTCGACTTGTCCTGAATTGTTTCGATATGTCCCGACTTCTCTCGACTTGTCCCGACTTGTCCTGACTTGTCCCGACTTGTACCAACTTGTACCGACTTGTCCCGACTTGTCCCGGTTTGTCCAAACTTGTCCCGACTTGTACCGACTTGTCCCGACTTGTACCGACTTGTCCCGACTTGTCCCGACTTGTCCCGACTTGTCCCAACGTGTCCCGTATTGTCCAAACTTGTCCCGACTTGTCACTCATTGTACAAACTTGTCCCGACATGTCCTGACTTGTCCTGACTTGTCCCGACTTGTCCTGACTTGTCCCGACTTCTTTCGACTTTTTTCGACTTGTCCTGACTTGTTTTGATATGTCCTGACTTGTCTCGACTTGTCCCGACTTGTACCAACTTGTACCGACTTGTCCCGGCTTGTCCCGGTTTGTCCAAACTTGTCCCGACTTGTACCGACTCGTCATGACTTGTACCGACTTGTCCCGACTTGTACCGACTTGTCCCGACTTGTCCCGACTTGTCCCGACTTGTACCGACTTGTTTCGACTTGTTCTAACTTGTCACGCCATGTCCCGACTTGTCCTGACTTGTTCCGACTTGTCCCGACTTGTCTTGACTTGTTCTCACTTGTCCCGACTTGTCCCGACTTGTCCAGACTTGTCCCGGCTTGTTCTGACTTGTTCTAACTTGTCACGCCATGTCTCGACTTGTCCTGACTTGTTCCGACTTATCCCGACTTGTCCCGGCTTGTTCTGACTTGTTCCAACTTGTCCCAAATTGTTCCGACTTGTCCTGACTTGTTTTGACTTGTCCCGACTTGTCCCGGATTGTTCTGACTTTTTCTAACTTGTCACGCCATGTCCCGACTTGTACTGACTTGTCCCGACTTGTCTCGACTTGTCCAGACTTGTCCCGACTTGTCCCGGATTGTTCTTACTTGTTCTAACTTGTCACGCCATGTCCCGACTTGTTCCGACTTGAACTGACTTGTCCAGACTTGTACCGACTTGTCCCGACCTGTCATGACTTGTCCCGACTTGTCTCGACTTGTCCCGGATTGTATAAACTTGTCCCAACTTGTACCGACTTGTTCCGACTTGTACCGACTTGTCCCGGATTGTCACAACTTGTACCGACTTGTCCCAACGTGTCCCGTATTGTCCAAACTTTTCCCGACTTGAACCGACTTGTCCCGACTTGTCCAGACTTGTACCGACTTGTCCCGACCTGTCCCAGATTGTCCAATCTTGTCCCGACTTGTCCCGACTTGTCCCGACTTGTCCTGACTTGTCCTAACTTGTCCTGACTTGTCCCGACTTGTCCCGTTTTGTTTCGACTCGTTTCGACTTGTCCTGACTTGTCACGACTTGTCCCAGGTTGTCCAAACATGTCCCGACTTGTACCAACTTGTTCCGACTTGTTCCAACTTTTCTTGGATTGTCCAAACTTGTCCCGACTTGTACTGACTTTTCCCGACTTGTATCGACTTGTCCCGACTTGTCCCTTATTGTCCAAACTTGTCCCGACTTGTCCCTTATTGTCCAAACTTGTCCCGACATTTCTCGACTTGTCCTGACTTGTCCCGACTCGTCCCGACTTGTCCCGACTTGTCCCGACTTGTTCTGACACGTCACGTCTTATCCCGACTTGTCCCCACTTGTCCCGACTTGTCCCGACTTGTCCCGACTTGTCCTGACTTGTCCCGACTTCTTTCGACTTTTTTCGACTTGTCCTGACTTGTTTCGATTTGTCCCGACTTGTCTCGACTTGTCCCGACTTGTCCTGACTTGTACCGACTTGTCCCAACTTGTACCGACTTGTCCCGACTTGTCCCGGTTTGTCCAAACTTTTCCTGACTTGTACCGACTTGTCCCGACTTTAACCGACTTGTCCCGACTTGTCCCGACTTGTCCCGACTTGTCTCGACTTGTCCCTACTTGTTCTGATTTGTCACGTCTTGTCCCGACCTGTCCGGACTTGTCCTGAATTGTCCCGACTTGTCCCAACTTGTCCCGACTTATCCCGACTTGTCCTGACTTGTCCTGACTTGTCCTGACTTGTCCTAACTTGTCCCAACTCGTCCCGACTTGTTCCGACTTGTCCCGACTTGTACCGACTTGTCTTGACTTGTCCCGACTTGTCCCGACTTGTCCCGAATTGTCCCGACTTGTCCCTACTTGTCCCGACTTGTCCCGACTTGTTCTGACTTGTCACGTCTTGTCCCGACTTGTCCCGACTTGTCCTGACTTGTTTTGACTCGTCCTGACTTGTACCGACTTGTCCCGACTTGTCCCAGATTGTCCAAACTTGTCCTGACTTGTACCGACTTGTCCCGACTTGTCCCGTCTTGTCCAGACATGTTCCGACTTGTTCTGACTTGTCCCGACTTGTCCCAACTTGTTTAGACTTCTTTCGACTTGTCTTGACTTGTCCTGACTTGTCACGACTTGTCCCGACCTGTCCCGAATTGTCCCGACTTGTCCCAACTTGTCCTGGCTTATCCCGACTTGTCCTGACTTGTCCTGACTTGTCCTGACTTGTCCTAACTTGTCTTAACTCGTCCCGACTTGTTCCGACCTGTCCCGACTTGTACCGACTTGTCCTGACTTGTCCCGACTTGTCCCGACTTGTTCGACTTGTCCCGACTTGTCCCGACTTGTCCCTTATTGTCCAAACTTGTCCCGACATTTCTCGACTTGTCCTGACTTGTCCCGACTCGTCCCGACTTGTCCCGACTTGTCCCGACTTGTCCCGACTTGTTCTGACACGTCACGTCTTATCCCGACTTGTCCCCACTTGTCCCGACTTGTCCCGACTTGTCCCGACTTGTCCTGACTTGTCCGACTTCTTTCGAATTTTTTCGACTTGTCCTGACTTGTTTCGATTTGTCCCGACTTGTCTCGACTTGTCCCGACTTGTCCTGACTTGTACCGACTTGTCCCAACTTGTACCGACTTGTCCCGACTTGTCCCGGTTTGTCCAAACTTTTCCTGACTTGTACCGACTTGTCCCGACTTTAACCGACTTGTCCCGACTTGTCCCGACTTGTCTCGACTTGTCCCTACTTGTTCTGATTTGTCACGTCTTGTCCCGACCTGTCCGGACTTGTCCCGAATTGTCCCGACTTGTCCCAACTTGTCCCGACTTATCCCGACTTGTCCTGACTTGTCCTGACTTGTCCTGACTTGTACTAACTTGTCCCAACTCGTCCCGACTTGTTCCGACTTGTCCCGACTTGTACCGACTTGTCTTGACTTGTCCCGACTTGTCCCGACTTGTCCCGAATTGTCCCGACTTGTCCCTACTTGTCCCGACTTGTCCCGACTTGTTCTGACTTGTCACGTCTTGTCCCGACTTGTCCCGACTTGTCCTGACTTGTTTTGACTCGTCCTGACTTGTACCGACTTGTCCCGACTTGTCCCAGATTGTCCAAACTTGTCCTGACTTGTACCGACTTGTCCCGACTTGTCCCGTCTTGTCCAGACATGTTCCGACTTGTTCTGACTTGTCCCGACTTGTCCCAACTTGTTTCGACTTCTTTCGACTTGTCTTGACTTGTCCTGACTTGTCACGACTTGTCCCGACCTGTCCCGAATTGTCCCGACTTGTCCCAACTTGTCCTGACTTATCCCGACTTGTCCTGACTTGTCCTGACTTGTCCTGACTTGTCCTAACTTGTCTTAACTCGTCCCGACTTGTTCCGACTTGTCCCGACTTGTACCGACTTGTCCTGACTTGTCCCGACTTGTCCCGACTTGTTTCGACTTGTCCCGACTTGTCCCGACTTGTTCTGACTTGTCACGTCTTGTCCCGACTTGTCCTGACTTGTTTTGACTCGTCCTGACTTGTACCGACTTGTCCCGAATTGTCCCGGATTGTCCAAACTTGTCCTGACTTGTACCGACTTGTCCCGACTTGTCCCGTCTTGTCCAGATATGTTCCGACTTGTTCTGACTTGTCCCGACTTGTCCCAACTTGTTTCGACTTGTTTCGACTTGTCTTGACTTGTCCTGACTTGTCACGACTTGTCCCGACTTGTCCCGACTTGTCCCGACTTGTCTCGACTTGTGTCGGATTGTCCAAACATGTCCCGACTTGTACCGACTTGTCCCGACTTGTTTCGGCTTGTTCTGACTTGTTCTAACTTGTCACGCCATGTCCCGACCTGTCCGGACTTGTCCCGAATTGTCCCGACTTGTCCCAACTTGTCCCGACTTATCCCGACTTGTCCTGACTTGTCCTGACTTGTCCTGACTTGTCCTAACTTGTCCCAACTCGTCCCGACTTGTTCCGACTTGTCCCGACTTGTACCGACTTGTCTTGACTTGTCCCGACTTGTCCCGACTTGTCCCGAATTGTCCCGACTTGTCCCTACTTGTCCCGACTTGTCCCGACTTGTTCTGACTTGTCACGTCTTGTCCCGACTTGTCCCGACTTGTCCTGACTTGTTTTGACTCGTCCTGACTTGTACCGACTTGTCCCGACTTGTCCCAGATTGTCCAAACTTGTCCTGACTTGTACCGACTTGTCCCGACTTGTCCCGTCTTGTCCAGACATGTTCCGACTTGTTCTGACTTGTCCCGACTTGTCCCAACTTGTTTCGACTTCTTTCGACTTGTCTTGACTTGTCCTGACTTGTCACGACTTGTCCCGACCTGTCCCGAATTGTCCCGACTTGTCCCAACTTGTCCTGACTTATCCCGACTTGTCCTGACTTGTCCTGACTTGTCCTGACTTGTCCTAACTTGTCTTAACTCGTCCCGACTTGTTCCGACTTGTACCGACTTGTCCTGACTTGTCCCGACTTGTCCCGACTTGTTTCGACTTGTCCCGACTTGTCCCGACTTGTTCTGACTTGTCACGTCTTGTCCCGACTTGTCCTGACTTGTTTTGACTCGTCCTGACTTGTACCGACTTGTCCCGAATTGTCCCGGATTGTCCAAACTTGTCCTGACTTGTACCGACTTGTCCCGACTTGTCCCGTCTTGTCCAGATATGTTCCGACTTGTTCTGACTTGTCCCGACTTGTCCCAACTTGTTTCGACTTGTTTCGACTTGTCTTGACTTGTCCTGACTTGTCCCAACTCGTCCCGACTTGTTCCGACTTGTCCCGACTTGTACCGACTTGTCTTGACTTGTCCCGACTTGTCCCGACTTGTCCCGAATTGTCCCGACTTGTCCCTACTTGTCCCGACTTGTCCCGACTTGTTCTGACTTGTCACGTCTTGTCCCGACTTGTCCCGACTTGTCCTGACTTGTTTTGACTCGTCCTGACTTGTACCGACTTGTCCCGACTTGTCCCAGATTGTCCAAACTTGTCCTGACTTGTACCGACTTGTCCCGACTTGTCCCGTCTTGTCCAGACATGTTCCGACTTGTTCTGACTTGTCCCGACTTGTCCCAACTTGTTTCGACTTCTTTCGACTTGTCTTGACTTGTCCTGACTTGTCACGACTTGTCCCGACCTGTCCCGAATTGTCCCGACTTGTCCCAACTTGTCCTGACTTATCCCGACTTGTCCTGACTTGTCCTGACTTGTCCTGACTTGTCCTAACTTGTCTTAACTCGTCCCGACTTGTTCCGACTTGTCCCGACTTGTACCGACTTGTCCTGACTTGTCCCGACTTGTCCCGACTTGTTTCGACTTGTCCCGACTTGTCCCGACTTGTTCTGACTTGTCACGTCTTGTCCCGACTTGTCCTGACTTGTTTTGACTCGTCCTGACTTGTACCGACTTGTCCCGAATTGTCCCGGATTGTCCAAACTTGTCCTGACTTGTACCGACTTGTCCCGACTTGTCCCGTCTTGTCCAGATATGTTCCGACTTGTTCTGACTTGTCCCGACTTGTCCCAACTTGTTTCGACTTGTTTCGACTTGTCTTGACTTGTCCTGACTTGTCACGACTTGTCCCGACTTGTACCGACTTGTCCCGACTTGTTTCGGCTTGTTCTGACTTGTTCTAACTTGTCACGCCATGTCCCGACTTGTCCTGACTTGTTCCGACTTGTCCCGACTTGTCTTGACTTGTCCACACATGTCCTGACTTGTTCTAACTTGTCACGTCATGTCCCGACTTGTTCCGACTTGAACCGACATGTCCAGACTTGTACCGACTTGTCCCGACCTGTCCCGACTTGTCCCGACTTGTCTCGACTTGTCCCGAATTGTCCAAACTTGTCCCAACTTGTACCAACTTGTACCGACTTGTACCAACTTGTCCCGGATTGTCACAACTTGTACCGACTTGTCCCAACGTGTCCCGTATTGTCCAAACTTTTCCCGACTTGAACCGACTTGTCCCGACTTGTCCAGACTTGCACCGACTTGTATCGACTTGTCCCGACTTGTCCCGACTTGTCCTGACTTGTCCTGACCTGTCACGACTTGTCCCGACTTGTTTCGACTTGTTTCGACTTGTCCTGTCTTGTCCTGACTTGTCACAACTTGTCCCGGATTGTCCAAATATGTCCCAACTTGTACCGACTTGTCCCGACTTGTACCGACTTGTCCCAGATTGTCACAACTTGTACCGACTTGTTCCGACTTGTCCCAACTTGTCTTGGATTGTCCAAACTTGTCCCGACTTGTACCGACTTGTCCCGACTTGTCCTGACTTGTCCCTCATTGTCCAAACTTGTCCTGACTTGTTCCTTATTGTCCAAACTTGTCCCGACATTTCTCGACTTGTCCTGACTTGTCCCGACTTGTCCCGACTTGTCCTGACTTGTCCCGACTTGTCCCGACTTGGTCTGACATGTCACGTCTTATCCCGACTTGTCCAGACTTGTCCCGACTTGTCCTGGCTTGTTCTGACTTGTTCTAACTTGTCACGCCATGTCTCGACTTGTCCTGACTTGTTCCGAATTGTTCCGACTTGTCCCGGCTTGTTCTGACTTGTTCTATTTTGTCCCGACTTGTTCCGGCTTGTTCTGACTTGTTCTAACTTGTCACGCCATGTCCCGACTTGTCCTGACTTGTTCCGACTTGTCCCGACTTGTCCCGGATTGTTCTGACTTGTTCTAACTTGACACGCCATGTCCCGACTTGTACTGACTTGTCCCGACTTGTCTCGACTTGTCCAGACTTGTCCCGACTTGTCCCGGCTTATTCTGACTTGCTCTAACTTGTCACGCCATGTCCCGACTTGTACTGACTTGTCCAGACTTGTCCCGACTTGTCCCGGCTTGTTTTGACTTGTTCTAACTTGTCACGCCATGTCCCGACTTGTCCTGACTTGTTTCGACTTGTCCCGACTTGTCTTGACTTGTCCCTACATGTCCCGACTTGTCCAGACTTGTCCCGACTTGTCCCGGATTGTCCCAACTTGTTCCGACTTGTCCCGACTTGTACCGACTTGTTCCGACTTGTCTCGACTTGTTCCGACTTGTTCCGACTTGTCCCGAGATGTCCCAACTTGTTTCGACATGTCCCAACTTGTCTCGACTTGTTCTGACTTGTCCCGACTTGTACCGATTTGTACCGATTTGTCCCAACTTTTAACGACTTGTTCCGACATGTCTAATCTTATCCCGACTTGTCCCGACTTGTCCTGACTTGTCCCGACTTCTTTCGACTTTTTTCGACTTGTCCTGGTTTGTTTCGATATGTCCCGACTTCTCTCGACTTGTCCCGACTTGTCCTGACTTGTTCCGACTTGTACCAACTTGTACCGACTTGTCCCGACTTGTCCCGACTTGTCCCGGTTTGTCCAAACTTGTCCCGACTTGTACCGACTTGTCCCGACTTGTTCCGACTTGTCCCGACTTGTCCCGACTTGTCCAGACTTGTCCCGACTTGTCCCAACGTGTCCCGTATTGTCCAAACTTGTCCCGACTTGTCACTTATTGTACAAACTTGTCCCGACATGTCCCGACTTGTCTCGAATTGTCCCGACTTGTCCCAACATGTACCGACTTGTCCCGACTTGTCCCGGTTTGTCCAAACTTGTCCCGACTTGTACCGACTTGTCCCGACTTGTACCGACTTATTCCGACTTGTCCCGACTTGTACCGACTTGTTCCGACTTGTTCTAACTTGTCACGCCATGTCCCGACTTGTCCTGACTTGTTCCGACTTGTCCCGACTCGTCTTGACTTGTTCTCACTTGTCTCGACTTGTCCTGACTTGTTCCGACTTGTCCCGACTTGTCATGGCTTGTTCTGACTTGTTCTAACTTGTCCCAAATTGTTCCGGCTTGTTCTGACTTGTTCTAACTTGTCACGCCATGTCCAGACTTGTCCTGACTTGTTCCGACTTGTCTCGACTTGTCCCGGATTGTTCTGACTTGTTCTCACTTGTCACGCCATGTCCCGACTTGTCCTGACTTGTTCCGACTTGTCCCGACTCGTGTTGACTTGTTCTCACTTGTCCCGACTTGTCCCGACTTGTCCCGACTTCTTTCGACTTTGTTCGACTTGTCCTGACTTGTTTCGATATGTCTCGACTTGTCCCAACTTGTACCGACTTGTCCCGGTTTGTCCAAACTTGTCCCAACTTGTACCGACTTGTCCCGACTTGTACCGACTTGTCCCGACTTGTCCCGACTTGTACCGACTTGTTCCGACTTGTTCTAACTTGTCACGCCATGTCCCGACTTGTCCTGACTTGTTCCGACTTGTCCTGACTCGTGTTGACTTGTTCTCACTTGTCCCGACTTGTCCCGACTTGTCCAGACTTGTCCCAACTTGTCCCGGCTTGTTCTGACTTGTTCTTACTTGTCACGCCATGTCCTGACTTATACTGACTTGTCCCGACTTGTCCCGGCTTGTTCTGACTTGTTCTAACTTGTCAGGCCATGTCCCGACTTGTTCCGACTTGAACCGACTTGTCCCGACTTGTCCCGACTTGTTCCGACATGTCTAATTTTATCCCGACTTGTCCCGACTTGTCCTGACTTGTCCCGACTTCTTTCGACTTTTTTCGACTTGTCCTGACTTGTTTCGATATGTCCCGACTTCTCTCGACTTGTCCCGACTTGTCCTGGCTTGTCCCGACTTGTACCAACTTGTACCGACTTGTCCCGACTTGTCCCGGTTTGTCCAAACTTGTCCCGACTTGTACCGACTTGTCCCGACTTGTACCGACTTGTCCCGACTTGTCCCGACTTGTACCGACTTGTTCCGACTTGTTCTAACTTGTCACGCCATGTCCCGACTTGTCCTGACTTGTTCCGACTTGTCCCGACTCGTGTTGACTTGTTCTCACTTGTCCCGACTTGTCCCGACTTGTCCCGACTTCTTTCGACTTTGTTCGACTTGTCCTGACTTGTTTCGATATGTCTCGACTTGTCCCAACTTGTACCGACTTGTCCCGGTTTGTCCAAACTTGTCCCGACTTGTACCGACTTGTCCCGACTTGTACCGACTTGTCCCGACTTGTCCCGACATGTACCGACTTGTTCCGACTTGTTCTAACTTGTCACGCCATGTCCCGACTTGTCCTGACTTGTTCCGACTTGTCCTGACTCGTGTTGACTTGTTCTCACTTGTCCCGACTTGTCCCGACTTGTCCAGACTTGTCCCAACTTGTCCCGGCTTGTTCTGACTTGTTCTTACTTGTCACGCCATGTCCTGACTTATACTGACTTGTCCCGACTTGTCCCGGCTTGTTCTGACTTGTTCTAACTTGTCAGGCCATGTCCCGACTTGTTCCGACTTGAACCGACTTGTCCCGACTTGTCCCGACTTGTTCCGACATGTCTAATTTTATCCCGACTTGTCCCGACTTGTCCTGACTTGTCCCGACTTCTTTCGACTTTTTTCGACTTGTCCTGACTTGTTTCGATATGTCCCGACTTCTCTCGACTTGTCCCGACTTGTCCTGGCTTGTCCCGACTTGTACCAACTTGTACCGACTTGTCCCGACTTGTCCCGGTTTGTCCAAACTTGTCCCGACTTGTACCGACTTGTCCCGACTTGTCCTGAATTGTCCCGACTTCTTTCGACTTTGTTCGACTTGTCCTGACTTGTTTCGATATGTCTCGACTTGTCCCAACTTGTACCGACTTGTCCCGACTTGTCCCGGTTTGTCCAAACTTGTCCCGACTTGTACCGACTTGTCCCGACTTGTACCGACTTGTCCCGACTTGTCCCGACTTGTACCGACTTGTTCCGACTTGTTCTAACTTGTCACGCCATGTCCCGACTTGTCCTGACTTGTATCGACTTGTCCCGACTTGTCTCGACTTGTCCCGGATTGTCCAAACTTGTCCCGACATGTCCCGACTTGTCCTGACTTGTCCCGACTTGTTCCGACATGTCTAATCTTATCCCGACTTGTCCCGACTTGTCCTGACTTGTCCCGACTTCTTTCGACTTTGTTCGACTTGTCCTGACTTGTTTCGATATGTCTCGACTTGTACCGACTTGTCCCGACTTGTCCCGGTTTGTCCAAACTTGTCCCGACTTGTACCGACTTGTCCCGACTTGTACCGACTTGTCCCGACTTGTCCCGACTTGTACCGACTTGTTCCGACTTGTTCTAACTTGTCACGCCATGTCCCGACTTGTCCTGACTTGTATCGACTTGTCCCGACTTGTCTCGACTTGTCCCGGATTGTCCTAACTTGTCCCGACTTGTACCGACTTGTCCCGACTTAAACCGACTTGTCCCGACTTGTCCCTTATTGTCCAAACTTGTCCCGACACGTCACTTATTGTACAAACTTGTCCCGACATGTCCTGACTTGTCCCGTTTTGTTTCGACTTGTTTCGACTTGTCCTGACTTGTCACGACTTGTCCCAGGTTGTCCAAACATGTCCCGACTTGTACCAACTTGTTCCGACTTGTCCCTTATTGTCCAAACTTATCCCGACATTTCTCGACTTGTCCTGACTTGTCCCGACATGTCCCGACTTGTCCCGACTTGTCCCGACTTGTTCTGACACGTCACGTCTTATCCCGACTTGTCCCCACTTGTCCCGACTTGTCCCGACTTGTCCCGACTTGTCCTGACTTGTCCCGACTTCTTTCGACTTTTTTCGACTTGTCATGACTTGATTCGATTTGTCCCGACTTGTCTCGACTTGTCCCGACTTGTCCTGACTTGTACCGACTTGTCCCTACTTGTACCGACTTGTCCCGACTTGTCCCGGTTTGTCCAAACTTTTCCCGACTTGTGCCGACTTGTCCCGACTTTAACCGACTTGTCCCGACTTGTCCCGACTTGTCCCGACTTGTCTCGACTTGTCCCTACTTGTTCTGATTTGTCACGTATTGTCCCGACCTGTCCGGACTTGTCCTGACCTGTCCCGAATTGTCCCGACTTGTCCCAAATTGTCCCGACTTATCCCGACTTGTCCTGACTTGTCCTGACTTGTCCTGACTTGTCCTAACTTGTCCCAACTCGTCCCGACTTGTTCCGACTTGTCCCGACTTGTACCGACTTGTCTTGACTTGTCCCGACTTGTCCCGACTTGTTTCGACTTGTCCCAACTTGTCCCGACTTGTTCTGACTTGTCACGTCTTGTCCCGACTTGTCCCGACTTGTCCTGACTTGTTTTGACTCGTCCTGACTTGTACCGACTTGTCCCGACTTGTCCCGGATTGTCCAAACTTGTCCCGACTTGTACCGACTTGTCCCGACTTGTTCCGTCTTGTCCAGACATGTTCCGACTTGTTCTGACTTGTCCCGACTTGTCCCAACTTGTTTCGACTTCTTTCGACTTGTATTGACTTGTCCTGACTTGTCACGACTTGTCCCGACCTGTCCCGAATTGTCCCGACTTGTCCCAACTTGTCCCGACTTATCCCGACTTGTCCTGACTTGTCCTGACTTGTCCTAACTTGTCCCAACTCGTCCCGACTTGTTCCGACTTGTCATGACTTGTACCGACTTGTCCCGACTTGTCCCGACTTGTCCCGACTTGTCCCGACTTGTCCCGACTCGTCCCGACTTGTTCTGACTTGTCACGTCTTGTCCCGACTTGTCCCGACTTGTCCTGACTTGTTTTGACTCGTCCTGACTTTTACCGACTTGTCCCGACTTGTCCCGGATTGTCCAAACTTGTCCAGACTTGTCCCGACTTGTCCCAACGTGTAACGTATTGTCCAAACTTGTCCCGACTTGTCACTTATTGTACAAACTTGTCCCGACATGTCCTGACTTGTCCTGACTTGTCCCGACTTGTCCCGACTTGTCCCGACTTGTCCCGACTAGTTCCGACATGTCTAAGCTTATCCCGACTTGTCCCGACTTGTCCTGACTTGTTCCGACTTCTTTCGACTTTTTTCGACTTGTCCTGACTTGTTTCGATATGTCCCGACTTGTCTCGACTTGTCTCGATTTGTCCAAACTTGTCCCGACTTGTACCGACTTGTCCCGACTTGTACCGACTTGTCCCGACCTGTCCCGACTTGTACCGACTTGTTCCGACTTGTTCTAACTTGTCACGCCATGTCCCGACTTGTCCTGACTTGTTCCGACTTGTCCCGACTCGTCTTGACTTGTTCTCACTTGTCCCGACTTGTCCCAACTTGTCCAGACTTGTCCCGACTTGTCCCGGCTTGTTCTGACTTGTTCTAACTTGTCACGCCATGTCTCGACTTGTCCTGACTTGTTCCGACTTGTCCCGACTTGTCTCTGCTTGTTCTGACTTGTTCTAACTCGTCCCAAATTGTTCCGGCTTGTTCTGACTTGTTCTAACTTGTCACGCCATGTCCCGACTTGTCCTGACTTGTTCCGACTTGTCCCGACTTGTCCCAGATTGTTCTGACTTGTTCTAACTTGTCACGCCATGTCCCGACTTGTACTGACTTGTCCCGACTTGTCTCGACTTGTCCAGACTTGTCCCGACTTGTCCCGGCTTGTTCTGACTTGTTCTAACTTGTCACGCCATGTCCCGACTTGTTCCGACTTGAACCGACTTGTCCAGACTTGTACCGACTTGTCCCGACCTGTCCCGACTTGTCCCGACTCGTCTCGACTTGTCCCGGATTGTCCAAACTTGTCCCAACTTGTACCGACTTGTCCCGACTTGTACCGACTTGTCCCGGATTGTCACAACTTGTACCGACTTGTCCCAACGTGTCCCGTATTGTCCAAACTTTTCCCGACTTGAACCGACTTGAACCGACTTGTCCCGACTTGTCCAGACTTGTACCGACTTGTCCCGACCTGTCCCAGATTGTATAAACTTGTCCCGACTTGTCCCGACTTGTCCCGACTTGTCCTGACTTGTCCTAACTTGTCCTGACTTGTTCTGACTTGTCCTGACTTGTCCCGACTTGTCCCGTTTTGTTTCGACTTGTTTCGACTTGTCCTGACTTGTCACGACTTGTCCCAGGTTGTCCAAACATGTCCCGACTTGTCCCAACTTTTCTTGGATTGTCCAAACTTGTCCCGACTTGTACTGACTTGTCCCGACTAGTACCGACTTGTCCCGAATTGTCCCTTATTGTCCAAACTTGTCCCGACTTGTCCATTATTGTCCAAACTTGTCCCGACATTTCTCGACTTGTCCTGACTTGTCCCGACTTGTCTCGACTTGTCCCAACTTGTCCCGACTTGTTCTGACACGTCACGTCTTATCCCAACTTGTCCCCACTTGTCTCGACTTGTCCCGACTTGTCCCGACTTGTCCTGACTTGTCCCGACTTCTTTCGACTTTTTTCGACTTGTCATGACTTGATTCGATTTGTCCCGACTTGTCTCGACTTGTCCCGACTTGTCCTGACTTGTTCCGACTCGTCCCGACTTGTACCGACTTGTCCCGACTTGTCTCGGATTGTCCAAATTTGTCCTGACTTGTACCGACTTGTCCCGACTTGTTCCGTCTTGTCCAGACATGTTCCGACTTGTTCTGACTTGTCCCGACTTGTCCCAACTTGTTTCGACTTCTTTCGACTTGTATTGACTTGTCCTGACTTGTCACGACTTGTCCCGACCTGTCCCGAATTGTCCCGACTTGTCCCAACTTGTCCCGACTTATCCCGACTTGTCCTGACTTGTCCTGACTTGTCCTGACTTGTCCTAACTTGTCCCAACTCGTCCCGACTTGTTCCGACTTGTCATGACTTGTACCGACTTGTCCCGACTTATCCCGACTTGTCCCGACTTGTCCCGACTTGTCCCGACTTGTCCCGACTTGTTCTGACTTGTCACGTCTTGTCCCGACTTGTCCCGACTTGTCCTGACTTGTTTTGACTCGTCCTGACTTGTACCGACTTGTCCCGACTTGTACCGGATTGTCCAAACTTGTCCAGACTTGTCCCGACTTGTCCCAACGTGTAACGTATTGTCCAAACTTGTCCCGACTTGTCACTTATTGTATAAACTTGTCCCGACATGTCCTGACTTGTCCTGACTTGTCCAGAATTGTTCCGACATGTCACGTCTTATCCAGACTTGTCCCGACTTGTCCTGACTTGTCCCGACTTCTTTCGACTTTTTTCGACTTGTCCTGACTTGTTTCGATATGTCCCGACTTGTCTCGACTTGTCCCGACTTGTCCTGACTTGTCCTGACTTGTCCCAACTTGTACCGACTTGTCCCGACTTGTCCCGGTTTGTCCAAACTTGTCCCGACTTGTACCGACTTGTCCCGACTTGTCCCGACTTGTCCCAACGTGTCCCGTATTGTCCAAACTTTTCCCGACTTGAACCGACTTGTCCCGACTTGTTCAGACTTGTACCGACTTGTCCCGACTTGAACCGACTTGTCCCGACTTGTTCAGACTTGTACCGACTTGTCCCGACTTGTCCCGACTTGTCCTGACTTGTGCTGACTTGTCACGACTTGTCCCGACTTGTACCGACTTGTCCTGACTTGTCCCGACTTGTTCTGACTTGTCCTGACTTGTTCCGACTTGTCCCAACTTGTTTCGACTTGTCCCGACTTGTCCCGACTTGTTCTGACTTGTCCTGACTTGTCCCGACTTGTCCCAACTTTTCCCGACTTGAACCGACTTGTCCCGACTTGTCCCGACTTGTCCTGACTTGTCCTGACTTGTCACGACTTGTCCCGACTTGTACCGACTTGTCCTGACTTGTCCCGACTTGTTCTGACTTGTCCTGACTTGTCCTAACTCGTCCCAACTTGTTTCGACTTGTCCCGACTTGTCCCGACTTGTCCCAACGTGTCCCGTATTGTCCAAACTTTTCCCGACTTGAACCGACTTGACCCGACTTGTCCAGACTTGTACCGACTTGTCCCGACCTGTCCCAGATTGTCCAAACTTGTCCTGACTTGTCCCGACTTGTCCCGACTTGTCCCGACTTGTCCCGACTTGTCCCGACTTGTCCTGACTTGTCCTGACTTGTCACGACTTGTCCCGACTTGTACCGACTTGTCCTGACTTGTTCCGACTTGTTCTGACTTGTCCTGACTTGTCACGACTTGTCCCGACTTGTCCCGACTTGTCTCGACTTGTCCCGGATTGTCCAAACATGTCACGACTTGTACCGACTTGTCCCGACTTGTCCCGGATTGTCCCAACTTGTACCGACTTGTCCCAACGTGTCCCGTATTGTCCAAACTTTTCCCGACTTGAACCGACTTGTCCACACTTGTACCGTTTTGTCCCGACATGTCCCGACTTGTTCTGACTTGTCTCGACTTGTCCCGGATTGTCCAAACTTGTCCCGACTTGTACCGACTTGTCCTGACTTGTACCGACTTGTCCCGGATTGTCCCAACTTTTACCGACTTGTCCCAACGTGTCCTGTATTGTCCAAACTTTTCCCGACTTGAACCGACTTGTCCCGACTTGTCCAGACTTGTACCGACTTGTCCTGACCTGTCCCAGATTGTCCAAACTTGTCCCGACATGTCCCGACTTGTTCCGACTTGTCCCGACTTGTCCCGACTTGTCCCGACTTATCCCGACTTGTCCTGACTTGTCCTGACTTGTCCCAACTTGTCCCAACTCGTCCCGACTTGTTCCGACTTGTCCCGACTTGTACCGACTTGTCCCGGCTTGTTCTGACTTGTTCTAACTTGTCCCAAATTGTTCCGGCTTGTTCTGACTTGTTCTAACTTGTCACGCCATGTCTCGACTTGTCCTGACTTGTTCCGACTTGTCCCGACTTGTCCCGGCTTGTTCTGACTTGTTCTAACTTGTCCCAAATTGTTCCGGCTTGTTCTGACTTGTTCTAACTTGTCACGCCATGTCCCGACTTGTCCTGACTTGTTCCGACTTGTCCCGACTAGTCCCAGATTGTTCTGACTTGTTCTAACTTGTCACGCCATGTCCCGACTTGTACTGACTTGTCCCGACTTGTCTCGACTTGTCCAGACTTGTCCCGACTTGTCCCGGCTTGTTCTGACTTGTTCTAACTTGTCACGCCATGTCCCGACTTGTTCCGAATTGAACCGACTTGTCCAGACTTGTACCGACTTGTCCCGACCTGTCCCGACTTGTCCCGACTCGTCTCGACTTGTCCCGGATTGTCCAAACTTGTCCCAACCTGAACCGACTTGTCCCGACTTGTACCGACTTGTCCCGGATCGTCACAACTTGTACCGACTTGTCCCAACGTGTCCCGTATTGTCCAAAATTTTTCCCGACTTGAACCGACTTGAACCGACTTGTCCCGACTTGTCCAGACTTGTACCGACTTGTCCCGACCTGTCCCAGATTGTCCAAACTTGTCCCGACTTGTCCCGACTTGTCCCGACTTGTCCTGACTTGTCCTAACTTGTCCTGACTTGTTCTGACTTGTCCTGACTTGTCCCGACTTGTCCCGTTTTGTTTCGACTTGTTTCGACTTGTCCTGACTTGTCACGACTTGTCCCAGGTTGTCCAAACATGTCCCGACTTGTACCAACTTGTTCCGACTTGTCCTAACTTTTCTTGGATTGTCCAAACTTGTCCCGACTTGTACCGACTTGTCCCGACTAGTACCGACTTGTCCCGAATTGTCCCTTATTTTCCAAACTTGTCCCGACTTGTCCCTTATTGTCCAAACTTGTCCCGACATTTCTCGACTTGTCCTGACTTGTCCCGACTTGTCTCGACTTGTCCCAACTTGTCTCGACTTGTTCTGACCCGTCACGTCTTATCCCAACTTGTCCCCACTTGTCTCGACTTGTCCCGACTTGTCCCGACTTGTCCTGACTTGTCCCGACTTCTTTCGACTTTTTTCGACTTGTCATGACTTGATTCGATTTGTCCCGACTTGTCTCGACTTTTCCCTACTTGTTCTGATTTGTCACGTCTTGTCCCGACCTGTCCGGACTTGTCCCGACCTGTCCCGAATTGTCCCGACTTGTCCCAACTTGTCTCGACTCATCCCGACTTGTCTTGACTTGTCCTGACTTGTCCTAACTTGTCCCAACTCGTCCCGACTTGTTCCGACTTGTCCCGACTTGTACCGACCTGTCTTGACTTGTCCCGACTTGTCCCGAAATGTCCCGGATTGTCCAAACTTGTCCTGACTTGTACCGACTTGTCCCGACCTGTCGCGTCTTGTCCAGACATGTCCTGACTTGTTCTGACTTGTCCTGACTTGTCCCGACTTGTCTCGACTTGTCCCGGATTGTCCAAACATGTACCGACTTGTTCCGACTTGTCCCAACGTGTCCCGTATTGTCCAAACTTTTCCCGACTTGAACTGACTTGTCATGACTTGTCCAGACTTGTACCGACTTGTCCCGACCTGTCCCAGATTGTCCAAACTTGTCCCGACTTGTCCCGACTTGTCCCGACTTGTCCTGACTTGTCCCGACTTGTCCTGACTTGTCCTGACTTGTCACGACTTATCCCGACTTGTCCCGACTTGTCCCGACTTGTCCTGACTTGTCCCGACTTGTCCTGACTTGTCCTGACTTGTCACGACTTATCCCGACTTGTCTCGACTTGTCCCGGATTGTCCAAACATGTCCCGACTTGTACCGACTTGTACCGACTTGTCGTGGATTGTCCCGACTTGTACCGACTTGTCCCGACTTGTCCCAACGTGTCCCGTATTGTCCAAACTTTTCCCGACTTGAACTGACTTGTCATGACTTGTCCAGACTTGTACCGACTTGTCCCGACCTGTCCCAGATTGTCCAAACTTGTCCCGACTTGTCCCGACTTGTCCCGACTTGTCCTGACTTGTCTCGACTTGTCCTGACTTGTCCTGACTTGTCACGACTTATCCCGACTTGTCCCGACTTGTCCCGACTTGTCCTGACTTGTCCCGACTTGTCCTGACTTGTCCTGACTTGTCACGACTTATCCCGACTTGTACCGACTTGTCCTAACTTGTCCCGACTTGTTCGGACTTGTCCTGACTTGTCACGACTTGTCTTGGATTGTCCAAACTTGTCCCGACTTGTACCGACTTGTACCGACTTGTACCAACTTGTCCTGACTTGTCCCTTATTGTCCAAACTTGTCCCGACTTGTCCCTTATTGTCCAAACTTGTCCCGACATTTCTCGACTTGTCCTGACTTGTCCCGACTTGTCTACACTTGTCCCGACTTGTCCCGATTTGTCCCGACTTGTTCTGACATGTCACGTCTTATCCCGACTTGTCCCGACTTGTCCCGACTTGTCCCGACTTGTCCTGACTTGTCCCGACTTCTTTCGACTTTTTCCGACTTGTCCTGACTTGTCCCGACTTGTCCCAACTTGTACCGACTTGTCCCGACTTGTCCCGACTTGTCCCGACTTGTCCTGGTTTGTCCAAACTTGTCCCGACTTGTTCCGACTTGTCCCGACTTGTACCGACTTGTCCCGACTTGTCCCGACTTGTCCCGACTTGTCCCGGTTTGTCCAACCTTGTCCCGACTTCTTCCGACTTGTCTCGACTTGTCCCGACTTGTCCAGACTTGTCCCGACTTGTCCCAACTTGTACCGACTTATCCCGACTTGTCCTGGTTGTCCAAACTTGTCCCGACTTGTACCGACTGGTCCTGACATGTCCCGGATTGTCCAAACTTGTCCCGACTTGTACCGACTTGTCCCGACTTGTCCCGGATTGTCCAACCTTGTCCCGACTTCTTCCGACTTGTCTTGACTTGTACCGACTTGTCCCGATTTGTACCGACTTGTCCCGACTTGACCCCGATTGTCCCAACTTGTACCGACTTGTCCCAACGTGTCCAGTATTGTCCAAACTTTTCCCGAACCCAACCGACTTGTCTCGACTTGTCCAGACTTGTACCGACTTGTCCCGACCTGTCCCAGATTGTCCAAACTTGTCCCGACTTGTTCTGACTTGTTCTAACTTGTCACGCCATGTCCCGACTTGTACTGACTTGTCCCGACTTGTCTCGACTTGTCCAGACTTGTCCCGACTTGTCTCGGCTTGTTCTGACTTGTTCTAACTTGTCACGCCATGTCCCGACTTGTACTGACTTGTCCAGACTTGTACCGACTTGTCCCGGCTTGTTTTGACTTGTTCTAACTTGTCACGCCATGTCCCGACTTGTTTCGACTTGTCCCAACTTGTCCCGGATTGTCCCAACTTGTTCCGACTTGTCCCGACTTGTACCGACTTGTTCCGACTTGTCTCGACTTGTTCCGACTTGTCCCGAAATGTCCCAACTTGTTTCGACTTGTCCCCACATGTCCCGACTTGTCCAGACTTGTCCCGACTTGTACCGACTTGTCCCGACTTGTCCCGGATTGTCCCAACTTGTACCGACTTGTCCCGACTTGTCCCGGTTTGTCCAAACTTGTCCCGACTTGTACCGACTTGTCCCGACTTGTACCGACTTGTCCCGACTTGTCCCGACTTGTACCGACTTGTTCCGACTTGTTCTAACTTGTCACGCCATGTCCCGACTTGTCCTGACTTGTTCCGACTTGTCCTGACTCGTGTTGACTTGTTCTCACTTGTCCCGACTTGTCCCGACTTGTCCAGACTTGTCCCAACTTGTCCCGGCTTGTTCTGACTTGTTCTTACTTGTCACGCCATGTCCTGACTTATACTGACTTGTCCCGACTTGTCCCGGCTTGTTCTGACTTGTTCTAACTTGTCAGGCCATGTCCCGACTTGTTCCGACTTGAACCGACTTGTCCCGACTTGTCCCGACTTGTTCCGACATGTCTAATTTTATCCCGACTTGTCCCGACTTGTCCTGACTTGTCCCGACTTCTTTCGACTTTTTTCGACTTGTCCTGACTTGTTTCGATATGTCCCGACTTCTCTCGACTTGTCCCGACTTGTCCTGGCTTGTCCCGACTTGTACCAACTTGTACCGACTTGTCCCGACTTGTCCCGGTTTGTCCAAACTTGTCCCGACTTGTACCGACTTGTCCCGACTTGTCCTGAATTGTCCCGACTTCTTTCGACTTTGTTCGACTTGTCCTGACTTGTTTCGATATGTCTCGACTTGTCCCAACTTGTACCGACTTGTCCCGACTTGTCCCGGTTTGTCCAAACTTGTCCCGACTTGTACCGACTTGTCCCGACTTGTACCGACTTGTCCCGACTTGTCCCGACTTGTACCGACTTGTTCCGACTTGTTCTAACTTGTCACGCCATGTCCCGACTTGTCCTGACTTGTATCGACTTGTCCCGACTTGTCTCGACTTGTCCCGGATTGTCCAAACTTGTCCCGACATGTCCCGACTTGTCCTGACTTGTCCCGACTTGTTCCGACATGTCTAATCTTATCCCGACTTGTCCCGACTTGTCCTGACTTGTCCCGACTTCTTTCGACTTTGTTCGACTTGTCCTGACTTGTTTCGATATGTCTCGACTTGTACCGACTTGTCCCGACTTGTCCCGGTTTGTCCAAACTTGTCCCGACTTGTACCGACTTGTCCCGACTTGTACCGACTTGTCCCGACTTGTCCCGACTTGTACCGACTTGTTCCGACTTGTTCTAACTTGTCACGCCATGTCCCGACTTGTCCTGACTTGTATCGACTTGTCCCGACTTGTCTCGACTTGTCCCGGATTGTCCTAACTTGTCCCGACTTGTACCGACTTGTCCCGACTTAAACCGACTTGTCCCGACTTGTCCCTTATTGTCCAAACTTGTCCCGACACGTCACTTATTGTACAAACTTGTCCCGACATGTCCTGACTTGTCCCGTTTTGTTTCGACTTGTTTCGACTTGTCCTGACTTGTCACGACTTGTCCCAGGTTGTCCAAACATGTCCCGACTTGTACCAACTTGTTCCGACTTGTCCCTTATTGTCCAAACTTATCCCGACATTTCTCGACTTGTCCTGACTTGTCCCGACATGTCCCGACTTGTCCCGACTTGTCCCGACTTGTTCTGACACGTCACGTCTTATCCCGACTTGTCCCCACTTGTCCCGACTTGTCCCGACTTGTCCCGACTTGTCCTGACTTGTCCCGACTTCTTTCGACTTTTTTCGACTTGTCATGACTTGATTCGATTTGTCCCGACTTGTCTCGACTTGTCCCGACTTGTCCTGACTTGTACCGACTTGTCCCTACTTGTACCGACTTGTCCCGACTTGTCCCGGTTTGTCCAAACTTTTCCCGACTTGTGCCGACTTGTCCCGACTTTAACCGACTTGTCCCGACTTGTCCCGACTTGTCCCGACTTGTCTCGACTTGTCCCTACTTGTTCTGATTTGTCACGTATTGTCCCGACCTGTCCGGACTTGTCCTGACCTGTCCCGAATTGTCCCGACTTGTCCCAACTTGTCCCGACTTATCCCGACTTGTCCTGACTTGTCCTGACTTGTCCTGACTTGTCCTAACTTGTCCCAACTCGTCCCGACTTGTTCCGACTTGTCCCGACTTGTACCGACTTGTCTTGACTTGTCCCGACTTGTCCCGACTTGTTTCGACTTGTCCCAACTTGTCCCGACTTGTTCTGACTTGTCACGTCTTGTCCCGACTTGTCCCGACTTGTCCTGACTTGTTTTGACTCGTCCTGACTTGTACCGACTTGTCCCGACTTGTCCCGGATTGTCCAAACTTGTCCCGACTTGTACCGACTTGTCCCGACTTGTTCCGTCTTGTCCAGACATGTTCCGACTTGTTCTGACTTGTCCCGACTTGTCCCAACTTGTTTCGACTTCTTTCGACTTGTATTGACTTGTCCTGACTTGTCACGACTTGTCCCGACCTGTCCCGAATTGTCCCGACTTGTCCCAACTTGTCCCGACTTATCCCGACTTGTCCTGACTTGTCCTGACTTGTCCTGACTTGTCCTAACTTGTCCCAACTCGTCCCGACTTGTTCCGACTTGTCATGACTTGTACCGACTTGTCCCGACTTGTCCCGACTTGTCACGACTTGTCCCGACTTGTCCCGACTCGTCCCGACTTGTTCTGACTTGTCACGTCTTGTCCCGACTTGTCCCGACTTGTCCTGACTTGTTTTGACTCGTCCTGACTTTTACCGACTTGTCCCGACTTGTCCCGGATTGTCCAAACTTGTCCAGACTTGTCCCGACTTGTCCCAACGTGTAACGTATTGTCCAAACTTGTCCCGACTTGTCACTTATTGTACAAACTTGTCCCGACATGTCCTGACTTGTCCTGACTTGTCCCGACTTGTCCCGACTTGTCCCGACTTGTCCCGACTAGTTCCGACATGTCTAAGCTTATCCCGACTTGTCCCGACTTGTCCTGACTTGTTCCGACTTCTTTCGACTTTTTTCGACTTGTCCTGACTTGTTTCGATATGTCCCGACTTGTCTCGACTTGTCTCGATTTGTCCAAACTTGTCCCGACTTGTACCGACTTGTCCCGACTTGTACCGACTTGTCCCGACCTGTCCCGACTTGTACCGACTTGTTCCGACTTGTTCTAACTTGTCACGCCATGTCCCGACTTGTCCTGACTTGTTCCGACTTGTCCCGACTCGTCTTGACTTGTTCTCACTTGTCCCGACTTGTCCCAACTTGTCCAGACTTGTCCCGACTTGTCCCGGCTTGTTCTGACTTGTTCTAACTTGTCACGCCATGTCTCGACTTGTCCTGACTTGTTCCGACTTGTCCCGACTTGTCTCTGCTTGTTCTGACTTGTTCTAACTCGTCCCAAATTGTTCCGGCTTGTTCTGACTTGTTCTAACTTGTCACGCCATGTCCCGACTTGTCCTGACTTGTTCCGACTTGTCCCGACTTGTCCCAGATTGTTCTGACTTGTTCTAACTTGTCACGCCATGTCCCGACTTGTACTGACTTGTCCCGACTTGTCTCGACTTGTCCAGACTTGTCCCGACTTGTCCCGGCTTGTTCTGACTTGTTCTAACTTTTCACGCCATGTCCCGACTTGTTCCGACTTGAACCGACTTGTCCAGACTTGTACCGACTTGTCCCGACCTGTCCCGACTTGTCCCGACTCGTCTCGACTTGTCCCGGATTGTCCAAACTTGTCCCAACTTGTACCGACTTGTCCCGACTTGTACCGACTTGTCCCGGATTGTCACAACTTGTACCGACTTGTCCCAACGTGTCCCGTATTGTCCAAACTTTTCCCGACTTGATCCGACTTGAACCGACTTGTCCCGACTTGTCCAGACTTGTACCGACTTGTCCCGACCTGTCCCAGATTGTATAAACTTGTCCCGACTTGTCCCGACTTGTCCCGACTTGTCCTGACTTGTCCTAACTTGTCCTGACTTGTTCTGACTTGTCCTGACTTGTCCCGACTTGTCCCGTTTTGTTTCGACTTGTTTCGACTTGTCCTGACTTGTCACGACTTGTCCCAGGTTGTCCAAACATGTCCCGACTTGTCCCAACTTTTCTTGGATTGTCCAAACTTGTCCCGACTTGTACTGACTTGTCCCGACTAGTACCGACTTGTCCCGAATTGTCCCTTATTGTCCAAACTTGTCCCGACTTGTCCATTATTGTCCAAACTTGTCCCGACATTTCTCGACTTGTCCTGACTTGTCCCGACTTGTCTCGACTTGTCCCAACTTGTCCCGACTTGTTCTGACACGTCACGTCTTATCCCAACTTGTCCCCACTTGTCTCGACTTGTCCCGACTTGTCCCGACTTGTCCTGACTTGTCCCGACTTCTTTCGACTTTTTTCGACTTGTCATGACTTGATTCGATTTGTCCCGACTTGTCTCGACTTGTCCCGACTTGTCCTGACTTGTTCCGACTCGTCCCGACTTGTACCGACTTGTCCCGACTTGTCTCGGATTGTCCAAATTTGTCCTGACTTGTACCGACTTGTCCCGACTTGTTCCGTCTTGTCCAGACATGTTCCGACTTGTTCTGACTTGTCCCGACTTGTCCCAACTTGTTTCGACTTCTTTCGACTTGTATTGACTTGTCCTGACTTGTCACGACTTGTCCCGACCTGTCCCGAATTGTCCCGACTTGTCCCAACTTGTCCCGACTTATCCCGACTTGTCCTGACTTGTCCTGACTTGTCCTGACTTGTCCTAACTTGTCCCAACTCGTCCCGACTTGTTCCGACTTGTCATGACTTGTACCGACTTGTCCCGACTTATCCCGACTTGTCCCGACTTGTCCCGACTTGTCCCGACTTGTCCCGACTTGTCCCGACTTGTTCTGACTTGTCACGTCTTGTCCCGACTTGTCCCGACTTGTCCTGACTTGTTTTGACTCGTCCTGACTTGTACCGACTTGTCCCGACTTGTACCGGATTGTCCAAACTTGTCCAGACTTGTCCCGACTTGTCCCAACGTGTAACGTATTGTCCAAACTTGTCCCGACTTGTCACTTATTGTATAAACTTGTCCCGACATGTCCTGACTTGTCCTGACTTGTCCAGAATTGTTCCGACATGTCACGTCTTATCCAGACTTGTCCCGACTTGTCCTGACTTGTCCCGACTTCTTTCGACTTTTTTCGACTTGTCCTGACTTGTTTCGATATGTCCCGACTTGTCTCGACTTGTCCCGACTTGTCCTGACTTGTCCTGACTTGTCCCAACTTGTACCGACTTGTCCCGACTTGTCCCGGTTTGTCCAAACTTGTCCCGACTTGTACCGACTTGTCCCGACTTGTCCCGACTTGTCCCAACGTGTCCCGTATTGTCCAAACTTTTCCCGACTTGAACCGACTTGTCCCGACTTGTTCAGACTTGTACCGACTTGTCCCGACTTGAACCGACTTGTCCCGACTTGTTCAGACTTGTACCGACTTGTCCCGACTTGTCCCGACTTGTCCTGACTTGTGCTGACTTGTCACGACTTGTCCCGACTTGTACCGACTTGTCCTGACTTGTCCCGACTTGTTCTGACTTGTCCTGACTTGTTCCGACTTGTCCCAACTTGTTTCGACTTGTCCCGACTTGTCCCGACTTGTTCTGACTTGTCCTGACTTGTCCCGACTTGTCCCAACTTTTCCCGACTTGAACCGACTTGTCCCGACTTGTCCCGACTTGTCCTGACTTGTCCTGACTTGTCACGACTTGTCCCGACTTGTACCGACTTGTCCTGACTTGTCCCGACTTGTTCTGACTTGTCCTGACTTGTCCTAACTCGTCCCAACTTGTTTCGACTTGTCCCGACTTGTCCCGACTTGTCCCAACGTGTCCCGTATTGTCCAAACTTTTCCCGACTTGAACCGACTTGACCCGACTTGTCCAGACTTGTACCGACTTGTCCCGACCTGTCCCAGATTGTCCAAACTTGTCCTGACTTGTCCCGACTTGTCCCGACTTGTCCCGACTTGTCCCGACTTGTCCCGACTTGTCCTGACTTGTCCTGACTTGTCACGACTTGTCCCGACTTGTACCGACTTGTCCTGACTTGTTCCGACTTGTTCTGACTTGTCCTGACTTGTCACGACTTGTCCCGACTTGTCCCGACTTGTCTCGACTTGTCCCGGATTGTCCAAACATGTCACGACTTGTACCGACTTGTCCCGACTTGTCCCGGATTGTCCCAACTTGTACCGACTTGTCCCAACGTGTCCCGTATTGTCCAAACTTTTCCCGACTTGAACCGACTTGTCCACACTTGTACCGTTTTGTCCCGACATGTCCCGACTTGTTCTGACTTGTCTCGACTTGTCCCGGATTGTCCAAACTTGTCCCGACTTGTACCGACTTGTCCTGACTTGTACCGACTTGTCCCGGATTGTCCCAACTTTTACCGACTTGTCCCAACGTGTCCTGTATTGTCCAAACTTTTCCCGACTTGAACCGACTTGTCCCGACTTGTCCAGACTTGTACCGACTTGTCCTGACCTGTCCCAGATTGTCCAAACTTGTCCCGACATGTCCCGACTTGTTCCGACTTGTCCCGACTTGTCCCGACTTGTCCCGACTTATCCCGACTTGTCCTGACTTGTCCTGACTTGTCCCAACTTGTCCCAACTCGTCCCGACTTGTTCCGACTTGTCCCGACTTGTACCGACTTGTCCCGGCTTGTTCTGACTTGTTCTAACTTGTCCCAAATTGTTCCGGCTTGTTCTGACTTGTTCTAACTTGTCACGCCATGTCTCGACTTGTCCTGACTTGTTCCGACTTGTCCCGACTTGTCCCGGCTTGTTCTGACTTGTTCTAACTTGTCCCAAATTGTTCCGGCTTGTTCTGACTTGTTCTAACTTGTCACGCCATGTCCCGACTTGTCCTGACTTGTTCCGACTTGTCCCGACTAGTCCCAGATTGTTCTGACTTGTTCTAACTTGTCACGCCATGTCCCGACTTGTACTGACTTGTCCCGACTTGTCTCGACTTGTCCAGACTTGTCCCGACTTGTCCCGGCTTGTTCTGACTTGTTCTAACTTGTCACGCCATGTCCCGACTTGTTCCGAATTGAACCGACTTGTCCAGACTTGTACCGACTTGTCCCGACCTGTCCCGACTTGTCCCGACTCGTCTCGACTTGTCCCGGATTGTCCAAACTTGTCCCAACCTGAACCGACTTGTCCCGACTTGTACCGACTTGTCCCGGATTGTCACAACTTGTACCGACTTGTCCCAACGTGTCCCGTATTGTCCAAAATTTTTCCCGACTTGAACCGACTTGAACCGACTTGTCCCGACTTGTCCAGACTTGTACCGACTTGTCCCGACCTGTCCCAGATTGTCCAAACTTGTCCCGACTTGTCCCGACTTGTCCCGACTTGTCCTGACTTGTCCTAACTTGTCCTGACTTGTTCTGACTTGTCCTGACTTGTCCCGACTTGTCCCGTTTTGTTTCGACTTGTTTCGACTTGTCCTGACTTGTCACGACTTGTCCCAGGTTGTCCAAACATGTCCCGACTTGTACCAACTTGTTCCGACTTGTCCTAACTTTTCTTGGATTGTCCAAACTTGTCCCGACTTGTACCGACTTGTCCCGACTAGTACCGACTTGTCCCGAATTGTCCCTTATTTTCCAAACTTGTCCCGACTTGTCCCTTATTGTCCAAACTTGTCCCGACATTTCTCGACTTGTCCTGACTTGTCCCGACTTGTCTCGACTTGTCCCAACTTGTCTCGACTTGTTCTGACACGTCACGTCTTATCCCAACTTGTCCCCACTTGTCTCGACTTGTCCCGACTTGTCCCGACTTGTCCTGACTTGTCCCGACTTCTTTCGACTTTTTTCGACTTGTCATGACTTGATTCGATTTGTCCCGACTTGTCTCGACTTTTCCCTACTTGTTCTGATTTGTCACGTCTTGTCCCGACCTGTCCGGACTTGTCCCGACCTGTCCCGAATTGTCCCGACTTGTCCCAACTTGTCTCGACTCATCCCGACTTGTCTTGACTTGTCCTGACTTGTCCTAACTTGTCCCAACTCGTCCCGACTTGTTCCGACTTGTCCCGACTTGTACCGACCTGTCTTGACTTGTCCCGACTTGTCCCGAAATGTCCCGGATTGTCCAAACTTGTCCTGACTTGTACCGACTTGTCCCGACCTGTCGCGTCTTGTCCAGACATGTCCTGACTTGTTCTGACTTGTCCTGACTTGTCCCGACTTGTCTCGACTTGTCCCGGATTGTCCAAACATGTACCGACTTGTTCCGACTTGTCCCAACGTGTCCCGTATTGTCCAAACTTTTCCCGACTTGAACTGACTTGTCATGACTTGTCCAGACTTGTACCGACTTGTCCCGACCTGTCCCAGATTGTCCAAACTTGTCCCGACTTGTCCCGACTTGTCCCGACTTGTCCTGACTTGTCCCGACTTGTCCTGACTTGTCCTGACTTGTCACGACTTATCCCGACTTGTCCCGACTTGTCCCGACTTGTCCTGACTTGTCCCGACTTGTCCTGACTTGTCCTGACTTGTCACGACTTATCCCGACTTGTCTCGACTTGTCCCGGATTGTCCAAACATGTCCCGACTTGTACCGACTTGTACCGACTTGTCGTGGATTGTCCCGACTTGTACCGACTTGTCCCGACTTGTCCCAACGTGTCCCGTATTGTCCAAACTTTTCCCGACTTGAACTGACTTGTCATGACTTGTCCAGACTTGTACCGACTTGTCCCGACCTGTCCCAGATTGTCCAAACTTGTCCCGACTTGTCCCGACTTGTCCCGACTTGTCCTGACTTGTCTCGACTTGTCCTGACTTGTCCTGACTTGTCACGACTTATCCCGACTTGTCCCGACTTGTCCCGACTTGTCCTGACTTGTCCCGACTTGTCCTGACTTGTCCTGACTTGTCACGACTTATCCCGACTTGTACCGACTTGTCCTAACTTGTCCCGACTTGTTCGGACTTGTCCTGACTTGTCACGACTTGTCTTGGATTGTCCAAACTTGTCCCGACTTGTACCGACTTGTACCGACTTGTACCAACTTGTCCTGACTTGTCCCTTATTGTCCAAACTTGTCCCGACTTGTCCCTTATTGTCCAAACTTGTCCCGACATTTCTCGACTTGTCCTGACTTGTCCCGACTTGTCTACACTTGTCCCGACTTGTCCCGATTTGTCCCGACTTGTTCTGACATGTCACGTCTTATCCCGACTTGTCCCGACTTGTCCCGACTTGTCCCGACTTGTCCTGACTTGTCCCGACTTCTTTCGACTTTTTCCGACTTGTCCTGACTTGTCCCGACTTGTCCCAACTTGTACCGACTTGTCCCGACTTGTCCCGACTTGTCCCGACTTGTCCTGGTTTGTCCAAACTTGTCCCGACTTGTTCCGACTTGTCCCGACTTGTACCGACTTGTCCCGACTTGTCCCGACTTGTCCCGACTTGTCCCGGTTTGTCCAACCTTGTCCCGACTTCTTCCGACTTGTCTCGACTTGTCCCGACTTGTCCAGACTTGTCCCGACTTGTCCCAACTTGTACCGACTTATCCCGACTTGTCCTGGTTTGTCCAAACTTGTCCCGACTTGTACCGACTGGTCCTGACATGTCCCGGATTGTCCAAACTTGTCCCGACTTGTACCGACTTGTCCCGACTTGTCCCGGATTGTCCAACCTTGTCCCGACTTCTTCCGACTTGTCTTGACTTGTACCGACTTGTCCCGATTTGTACCGACTTGTCCCGACTTGACCCCGATTGTCCCAACTTGTACCGACTTGTCCCAACGTGTCCAGTATTGTCCAAACTTTTCCCGAACCCAACCGACTTGTCTCGACTTGTCCAGACTTGTACCGACTTGTCCCGACCTGTCCCAGATTGTCCAAACTTGTCCCGACTTGTTCTGACTTGTTCTAACTTGTCACGCCATGTCCCGACTTGTACTGACTTGTCCCGACTTGTCTCGACTTGTCCAGACTTGTCCCGACTTGTCTCGGCTTGTTCTGACTTGTTCTAACTTGTCACGCCATGTCCCGACTTGTACTGACTTGTCCAGACTTGTACCGACTTGTCCCGGCTTGTTTTGACTTGTTCTAACTTGTCACGCCATGTCCCGACTTGTTTCGACTTGTCCCAACTTGTCCCGGATTGTCCCAACTTGTTCCGACTTGTCCCGACTTGTACCGACTTGTTCCGACTTGTCTCGACTTGTTCCGACTTGTCCCGAAATGTCCCAACTTGTTTCGACTTGTCCCCACATGTCCCGACTTGTCCAGACTTGTCCCGACTTGTACCGACTTGTCCCGACTTGTCCCGGATTGTCCCAACTTGTACCGACTTGTCCCGACTTGTCCCGGATTGTCCCAACTTGTTCCGACTTGTCCCGACTTGTACCGACTTGTTCCGACTTGTCTCGACTTGTTCCGACTTGTCCCGAAATGTCCCAACTTGTTTCGACTTGTCCCAACTTGTCTCGACTTGTTCTGACTTGTCCCGACTTGTAACGATTTGTACCGATTTGTCCCGACTTGTACCGACTTGTCCCGACTTGCCCCGGATTGTCCCAACTTGTCCCGACTTGTCCCGACTTGTACCGACTTGTCCCGACTTGTCCGGATTGTCCCAACTTGTTTCGACTTGTCCCAACTTGTCTCGACTTGTCCTGACTTGTCCCGACTTGTACCGATTTGTCCCGACTTGTACCGACTTGTCCTGACATGTCCCGGATTGTCCAAACTTGTCCCGACTTGTTTCGACTTGTACCGACTTGTCCCGACTTGTCCCGGATTGTCCAACCTTGTCCCGACTTCTTCCGACTTGTCTTGACATGTACCGACTTGTCCCGACTTGTACCGACTTGTCCCGACTTGTCCCCGATTGTCCCAACTTGTACCGACTTGTCCCAACGTGTCCAGTATTGTCCAAACTTTTCCCGACTCCAACCGACTTGTCCCGACTTGTGCAGACTTGTCCCGACCTGTCCCAGATTGTCCAAACTTGTCCCGACTTGTCCCGACTTGTCCCGACTTGTCCCGACTTGTCCTGACTTGTCCTGACTTGTCACGACTTGTCCCGACTTGTACCGACTTGTCCTGACTTGTCCCGACTTGTTCTGACTTGTCCTGACTTGTCCCGACTTGTCCCGACTCGTTTCGACTTGTGTCGACTTGTCCTGACTTGTCCTGACTTGTCACGACTTGTCCCGACTAGTCTTGCATTGTCCAAACTCAACCCGACTTGTACCGACTTGTACCGACTTGTCCCGACTTGTCCTGACTTGTCCCTCATTGTCCAAACTTGTCCCGACTTGTCCCTTATTGTCCAAACTTGTCCTGACATTTCTCGACTTGTCCTGACTTGTCCCGACTTGTCCCGACTTGTCCTGACTTGTCCCGACTTGGTCTGACATGTCACGTCTTATCCCGACTTGTCCAGACTTGTCCCGACTTTTCCCGGCTTGTTCTGTTTTGTTCTAACTTGTCACGCCATGTCTCGACTTGTCCTGACTTGTTCCGGCTTGTTCCGACTTGTCCCGGCTTGTTCTGACTTGTTCTAACTTGTCCCGACTTGTTCCGGCTTGTTCTGACTTGTTCTAACTTGTCACGCCATGTCCCGACTTGTCCTGACTTGTTCCGACTTGTCCCGACTTGTCCCGGATTGTTCTGACTTGTTCTAACTTGTCACGCCATGTCCCGACTTGTACTGACTTGTCTTGACTTGTCTCGACTTGTCCAGACTTGTCTCGACTTGTCCCGGCTTGTTCTGACTTGTTCTAACTTGTCACGCCATGTCCCAACTTGTCTTGACTTGTTTCGACTTGTCCCTACTTGTCCCGGATTGTTCTGACTTGTTCTAACTTTTCACGCCATGTCCCGACTTGTACTGACTTGTCCCGACTTGTCTCGACATGTCCAGACTTGTCGCGACTTGTCCCGGCTTGTTCTGACTTGTTCTAACTTGTCACGCCTTGTATTGATTTGTACTGATTTGTCCAGACTTGTCCCGACTTGTCCCGGCTTGTTTTGACTTGTTCTAACTTGTCACGCCATGTCCCGACTTGTCCTGACTTGTTCCGACTTTTCCCGACTTGTCTTGACTTGTCCCTACATGTCCCGACTTGTTCAGACTTGTCCCGACTTGTACCGATTTGTACCGATTTGTCCCGACTTGTACCGACTTGTCCCGACTTGTCCCGTATTGTCCCAACTTGTACCGACTTGTCCCGACTTGTCCCGGATTGTCCCAACTTGTTTCGACTTGTCCCGACTTGTACCGACTTGGTCCGACTTGTCTCGACTTGTTCCGACTTGTCCCGAGATGTCCCAACTTGTTTCGAATTGTCCCAACTTGTCTCGACTTGTTTTGACTTGTCCCGACTTGTACCGATTTGTACCGATTTGTCCCGACTTGTAACGACTTGTCCCGACTTGCCCCGGATTTTCCCAACTTGTCCCGACTTGTCCCGACTTGTCCCGACTTGTCCCGACTTGTCCCGACTTGTCCCGACTAGTCCCGACTTGTTCCGACATGTCTAATCTTATCCTGACTTGTCCCGACTTGTACCGACTTGGTCCGACTTGTCTCGACTTGTTCCGACTTGTCCCGAGATGTCCCAACTTGTTTCGAATTGTCCCAACTTGTCTCGACTTGTTTTGACTTGTCCCGACTTGTACCGATTTGTACCGATTTGTCCCGACTTGTAACGACTTGTCCCGACTTGCCCCGGATTTTCCCAACTTGTCCCGACTTGTCCCGACTTGTCCCGACTTGTCCCGACTAGTCCCGACTTGTTCCGACATGTCTAATCTTATCCTGACTTGTCCCGACTTGTCCCGACTTGTCCCGACTAGTCCCGACTTGTTCCGACATGTCTAATCTTATCCTGACTTGTCCCGACTTGTCCTGACTTGTCCCGACTTCTTTCGACTTTTTTCGACTTGTCCTGAATTGTTTCGATATGTCCTGACTTCTCTCGACTTGTCCCGACTTGTCCTGACTTGTCCCGACTTGTACCAACTTGTACCGACTTGTCCCGACTTGTCCCGGTTTGTCCAAACTTGTCCCGACTTGTACCGACTTGTCCCGACTTGTACCGACTTGTCCCGACTTGTCCCGACTTGTCCCAACGTGTCCCGTATTGTCCAAACTTGTCCCGACTTGTCACTCATTGTACAAACTTGTCCCGACATGTCCTGACTTGTCCTGACTTGTCCCGACTTGTCCTGACTTGTCCCGACTTCTTTCGACTTTTTTCGACTTGTCCTGACTTGTTTTGATATGTCCTGACTTGTCTCGACTTGTCCCGACTTGTACCAACTTGTACCGACTTGTCCCGGCTTGTCCCGGTTTGTCCAAACTTGTCCCGACTTGTACCGACTCGTCATGACTTGTACCGACTTGTCCCGACTTGTACCGACTTGTCCCGACTTGTCCCGACTTGTACCGACTTGTTTCGACTTGTTCTAACTTGTCACGCCATGTCCCGACTTGTCCTGACTTGTTCCGACTTGTCCCGACTTGTCTTGACTTGTTCTCACTTGTCCCGACTTGTCCCGACTTGTCCAGACTTGTCCCGACTTGTCCCGGCTTGTTCTGACTTGTTCTAACTTGTCACGCCATGTCTCGACTTGTCCTGACTTGTTCCGACTTATCCCGACTTGTCCCGGCTTGTTCTGACTTGTTCCAACTTGTCCCAAATTGTTCCGACTTGTCCTGACTTGTTTTGACTTGTCCCGACTTGTCCCGGATTGTTCTGACTTTTTCTAACTTGTCACGCCATGTCCCGACTTGTACTGACTTGTCCCGACTTGTCTCGACTTGTCCAGACTTGTCCCGACTTGTCCCGGATTGTTCTTACTTGTTCTAACTTGTCACGCCATGTCCCGACTTGTTCCGACTTGTTCCGACTTGAACTGACTTGTCCAGACTTGTACCGACTTGTCCCGACCTGTCATGACTTGTCCCGACTTGTCTCGACTTGTCCCGGATTGTATAAACTTGTCCCAACTTGTACCGACTTGTTCCGACTTGTACCGACTTGTCCCGGATTGTCACAACTTGTACCGACTTGTCCCAACGTGTCCCGTACTGTCCAAACTTTTCCCGACTTGAACCGACTTGTCCCGACTTGTCCAGACTTGTACCGACTTGTCCCGACCTGTCCCAGATTGTCCAATCTTGTCCCGACTTGTCCCGACTTGTCCCGACTTGTCCCGTTTTGTTTCGACTTGTTTCGACTTGTCCTGACTTGTCACGACTTGTCCCAGGTTGTCCAAACATGTCCCGACTTGTACCAACTTGTTCCGACTTGTTCCAACTTTTCTTGGATTGTCCAAACTTGTCTCGACTTGTACTGACTTTTCCCGACTTGTATCGACTTGTCCCGACTTGTCCCTTATTGTCCAAACTTGTCCCGACTTGTCCCTTATTGTCCAAACTTGTCCCGACATTTCTCGACTTGTCCTGACTTGTCCCGACTCGTCCCGACTTGTCCCGAATTGTCCCGACTTGTCCCAACTTGTCCCGACTTATCCCGACTTGTCCTGACTTGTCCTGACTTGTCCTGACTTGTCCTAACTTGTCCCAACTCGTCCCGACTTGTTCCGACTTGTCCCGACTGGTACCGACTTGTCTTGACTTGTCCCGAATTGTCCCGACTTGTCCCTACTTGTCCCGACTTGTCCCGACTTGTTCTGACTTGTCACGTCTTGTCCCGACTTGTCCCGACTTGTCCTGACTTGTTTTGACTCGTCCTGACTTGTACCGACTTGTCCCGACTTGTCCCAGATTGTCCAAACTTGTCCTGACTTGTACCGACTTGTCCCGACTTGTCCCGTCTTGTCCAGACATGTTCCGACTTGTTCTGACTTGTCCCGACTTGTCCCAACTTGTTTCGACTTCTTTCGACTTGTCTTGACTTGTCCTGACTTGTCACGACTTGTCCCGACCTGTCCCGAATTGTCCCGACTTGTCCCAACTTGTCCTGACTTATCCCGACTTGTCCTGACTTGTCCTGACTTGTCCTGACTTGTCCTAACTTGTCTTAACTCGTCCCGACTTGTTCCGACCTGTCCCGACTTGTACCGACTTGTCCTGACTTGTCCCGACTTGTCCCGACTTGTTTCGACTTGTCCCGACTTGTCCCGACTTGTCCCTTATTGTCCAAACTTGTCCCGACATTTCTCGACTTGTCCTGACTTGTCCCGACTCGTCCCGACTTGTCCCGACTTGTCCCGACTTGTTCTGACACGTCATGTCTTATCCCGACTTGTCCCCACTTGTCCCGACTTGTCCCGACTTGTCCCGACTTGTCCTGACTTGTCCCGACTTCTTTCGACTTTTTTCGACTTGTCCTGACTTGTTTCGATTTGTCCCGACTTGTCTCGACTTGTCCCGACTTGTCCTGACTTGTACCGACTTGTCCCAACTTGTACCGACTTGTCCCGACTTGTCCCGGTTTGTCCAAACTTTTCCTGACTTGTACCGACTTGTCCCGACTTTAACCGACTTGTCCCGACTTGTCCCGACTTGTCCCGACTTGTCTCGACTTGTCCCTACTTGTTCTGATTTGTCACGTCTTGTCCCGACCTGTCCGGACTTGTCCCGAATTGTCCCGACTTGTCCCAACTTGTCCCGACTTATCCCGACTTGTCCTGACTTGTCCTGACTTGTCCTGACTTGTCCTAACTTGTCCCAACTCGTCCCGACTTGTTCCGACTTGTCCCGACTTGTACCGACTTGTCTTGACTTGTCCCGACTTGTCCCGACTTGTCCCGAATTGTCCCGACTTGTCCCTACTTGTCCCGACTTGTCCCGACTTGTTCTGACATGTCACGTCTTATCCCGACTTGTCCCGACTTGTCCCGACTTGTCCCGACTTGTCCTGACTTGTCCCGACTTCTTTCGACTTTTTCCGACTTGTCCTGACTTGTCCCGACTTGTCCCAACTTGTACCGACTTGTCCCGACTTGTCCCGACTTGTCCCGACTTGTCCTGGTTTGTCCAAACTTGTCCCGACTTGTTCCGACTTGTCCCGACTTGTACCGACTTGTCCCGACTTGTCCCGACTTGTCCCGACTTGTCCCGGTTTGTCCAACCTTGTCCCGACTTCTTCCGACTTGTCTCGACTTGTCCCGACTTGTCCAGACTTGTCCCGACTTGTCCTGACTTGTCCTAACTTGTCCTGACTTGTTCTGACTTGTCCTGACTTGTCCCGACTTGTCCCGTTTTGTTTCGACTTGTTTCGACTTGTCCTGACTTGTCACGACTTGTCCCAGGTTGTCCAAACATGTCCCGACTTGTCCCAACTTTTCTTGGATTGTCCAAACTTGTCCCGACTTGTACTGACTTGTCCCGACTAGTACCGACTTGTCCCGAATTGTCCCTTATTGTCCAAACTTGTCCCGACTTGTCCATTATTGTCCAAACTTGTCCCGACATTTCTCGACTTGTCCTGACTTGTCCCGACTTGTCTCGACTTGTCCCAACTTGTCCCGACTTGTTCTGACACGTCACGTCTTATCCCAACTTGTCCCCACTTGTCTCGACTTGTCCCGACTTGTCCCGACTTGTCCTGACTTGTCCCGACTTCTTTCGACTTTTTTCGACTTGTCATGACTTGATTCGATTTGTCCCGACTTGTCTCGACTTGTCCCGACTTGTCCTGACTTGTTCCGACTCGTCCCGACTTGTACCGACTTGTCCCGACTTGTCTCGGATTGTCCAAATTTGTCCTGACTTGTACCGACTTGTCCCGACTTGTTCCGTCTTGTCCAGACATGTTCCGACTTGTTCTGACTTGTCCCGACTTGTCCCAACTTGTTTCGACTTCTTTCGACTTGTATTGACTTGTCCTGACTTGTCACGACTTGTCCCGACCTGTCCCGAATTGTCCCGACTTGTCCCAACTTGTCCCGACTTATCCCGACTTGTCCTGACTTGTCCTGACTTGTCCTGACTTGTCCTAACTTGTCCCAACTCGTCCCGACTTGTTCCGACTTGTCATGACTTGTACCGACTTGTCCCGACTTATCCCGACTTGTCCCGACTTGTCCCGACTTGTCCCGACTTGTCCCGACTTGTTCTGACTTGTCACGTCTTGTCCCGACTTGTCCCGACTTGTCCTGACTTGTTTTGACTCGTCCTGACTTGTACCGACTTGTCCCGACTTGTACCGGATTGTCCAAACTTGTCCAGACTTGTCCCGACTTGTCCCAACGTGTAACGTATTGTCCAAACTTGTCCCGACTTGTCACTTATTGTATAAACTTGTCCCGACATGTCCTGACTTGTCCTGACTTGTCCAGAATTGTTCCGACATGTCACGTCTTATCCAGACTTGTCCCGACTTGTCCTGACTTGTCCCGACTTCTTTCGACTTTTTTCGACTTGTCCTGACTTGTTTCGATATGTCCCGACTTGTCTCGACTTGTCCCGACTTGTCCTGACTTGTCCTGACTTGTCCCAACTTGTACCGACTTGTCCCGACTTGTCCCGGTTTGTCCAAACTTGTCCCGACTTGTACCGACTTGTCCCGACTTGTCCCGACTTGTCCCAACGTGTCCCGTATTGTCCAAACTTTTCCCGACTTGAACCGACTTGTCCCGACTTGTTCAGACTTGTACCGACTTGTCCCGACTTGAACCGACTTGTCCCGACTTGTTCAGACTTGTACCGACTTGTCCCGACTTGTCCCGACTTGTCCTGACTTGTGCTGACTTGTCACGACTTGTCCCGACTTGTACCGACTTGTCCTGACTTGTCCCGACTTGTTCTGACTTGTCCTGACTTGTTCCGACTTGTCCCAACTTGTTTCGACTTGTCCCGACTTGTCCCGACTTGTTCTGACTTGTCCTGACTTGTCCCGACTTGTCCCAACTTTTCCCGACTTGAACCGACTTGTCCCGACTTGTCCCGACTTGTCCTGACTTGTCCTGACTTGTCACGACTTGTCCCGACTTGTACCGACTTGTCCTGACTTGTCCCGACTTGTTCTGACTTGTCCTGACTTGTCCTAACTCGTCCCAACTTGTTTCGACTTGTCCCGACTTGTCCCGACTTGTCCCAACGTGTCCCGTATTGTCCAAACTTTTCCCGACTTGAACCGACTTGACCCGACTTGTCCAGACTTGTACCGACTTGTCCCGACCTGTCCCAGATTGTCCAAACTTGTCCTGACTTGTCCCGACTTGTCCCGACTTGTCCCGACTTGTCCCGACTTGTCCCGACTTGTCCTGACTTGTCCTGACTTGTCACGACTTGTCCCGACTTGTACCGACTTGTCCTGACTTGTTCCGACTTGTTCTGACTTGTCCTGACTTGTCACGACTTGTCCCGACTTGTCCCGACTTGTCTCGACTTGTCCCGGATTGTCCAAACATGTCACGACTTGTACCGACTTGTCCCGACTTGTCCCGGATTGTCCCAACTTGTACCGACTTGTCCCAACGTGTCCCGTATTGTCCAAACTTTTCCCGACTTGAACCGACTTGTCCACACTTGTACCGTTTTGTCCCGACATGTCCCGACTTGTTCTGACTTGTCTCGACTTGTCCCGGATTGTCCAAACTTGTCCCGACTTGTACCGACTTGTCCTGACTTGTACCGACTTGTCCCGGATTGTCCCAACTTTTACCGACTTGTCCCAACGTGTCCTGTATTGTCCAAACTTTTCCCGACTTGAACCGACTTGTCCCGACTTGTCCAGACTTGTACCGACTTGTCCTGACCTGTCCCAGATTGTCCAAACTTGTCCCGACATGTCCCGACTTGTTCCGACTTGTCCCGACTTGTCCCGACTTGTCCCGACTTATCCCGACTTGTCCTGACTTGTCCTGACTTGTCCCAACTTGTCCCAACTCGTCCCGACTTGTTCCGACTTGTCCCGACTTGTACCGACTTGTCCCGGCTTGTTCTGACTTGTTCTAACTTGTCCCAAATTGTTCCGGCTTGTTCTGACTTGTTCTAACTTGTCACGCCATGTCTCGACTTGTCCTGACTTGTTCCGACTTGTCCCGACTTGTCCCGGCTTGTTCTGACTTGTTCTAACTTGTCCCAAATTGTTCCGGCTTGTTCTGACTTGTTCTAACTTGTCACGCCATGTCCCGACTTGTCCTGACTTGTTCCGACTTGTCCCGACTAGTCCCAGATTGTTCTGACTTGTTCTAACTTGTCACGCCATGTCCCGACTTGTACTGACTTGTCCCGACTTGTCTCGACTTGTCCAGACTTGTCCCGACTTGTCCCGGCTTGTTCTGACTTGTTCTAACTTGTCACGCCATGTCCCGACTTGTTCCGAATTGAACCGACTTGTCCAGACTTGTACCGACTTGTCCCGACCTGTCCCGACTTGTCCCGACTCGTCTCGACTTGTCCCGGATTGTCCAAACTTGTCCCAACCTGAACCGACTTGTCCCGACTTGTACCGACTTGTCCCGGATTGTCACAACTTGTACCGACTTGTCCCAACGTGTCCCGTATTGTCCAAAATTTTTCCCGACTTGAACCGACTTGAACCGACTTGTCCCGACTTGTCCAGACTTGTACCGACTTGTCCCGACCTGTCCCAGATTGTCCAAACTTGTCCCGACTTGTCCCGACTTGTCCCGACTTGTCCTGACTTGTCCTAACTTGTCCTGACTTGTTCTGACTTGTCCTGACTTGTCCCGACTTGTCCCGTTTTGTTTCGACTTGTTTCGACTTGTCCTGACTTGTCACGACTTGTCCCAGGTTGTCCAAACATGTCCCGACTTGTACCAACTTGTTCCGACTTGTCCTAACTTTTCTTGGATTGTCCAAACTTGTCCCGACTTGTACCGACTTGTCCCGACTAGTACCGACTTGTCCCGAATTGTCCCTTATTTTCCAAACTTGTCCCGACTTGTCCCTTATTGTCCAAACTTGTCCCGACATTTCTCGACTTGTCCTGACTTGTCCCGACTTGTCTCGACTTGTCCCAACTTGTCTCGACTTGTTCTGACACGTCACGTCTTATCCCAACTTGTCCCCACTTGTCTCGACTTGTCCCGACTTGTCCCGACTTGTCCTGACTTGTCCCGACTTCTTTCGACTTTTTTCGACTTGTCATGACTTGATTCGATTTGTCCCGACTTGTCTCGACTTTTCCCTACTTGTTCTGATTTGTCACGTCTTGTCCCGACCTGTCCGGACTTGTCCCGACCTGTCCCGAATTGTCCCGACTTGTCCCAACTTGTCTCGACTCATCCCGACTTGTCTTGACTTGTCCTGACTTGTCCTAACTTGTCCCAACTCGTCCCGACTTGTTCCGACTTGTCCCGACTTGTACCGACCTGTCTTGACTTGTCCCGACTTGTCCCGAAATGTCCCGGATTGTCCAAACTTGTCCTGACTTGTACCGACTTGTCCCGACCTGTCGCGTCTTGTCCAGACATGTCCTGACTTGTTCTGACTTGTCCTGACTTGTCCCGACTTGTCTCGACTTGTCCCGGATTGTCCAAACATGTACCGACTTGTTCCGACTTGTCCCAACGTGTCCCGTATTGTCCAAACTTTTCCCGACTTGAACTGACTTGTCATGACTTGTCCAGACTTGTACCGACTTGTCCCGACCTGTCCCAGATTGTCCAAACTTGTCCCGACTTGTCCCGACTTGTCCCGACTTGTCCTGACTTGTCCCGACTTGTCCTGACTTGTCCTGACTTGTCACGACTTATCCCGACTTGTCCCGACTTGTCCCGACTTGTCCTGACTTGTCCCGACTTGTCCTGACTTGTCCTGACTTGTCACGACTTATCCCGACTTGTCTCGACTTGTCCCGGATTGTCCAAACATGTCCCGACTTGTACCGACTTGTACCGACTTGTCGTGGATTGTCCCGACTTGTACCGACTTGTCCCGACTTGTCCCAACGTGTCCCGTATTGTCCAAACTTTTCCCGACTTGAACTGACTTGTCATGACTTGTCCAGACTTGTACCGACTTGTCCCGACCTGTCCCAGATTGTCCAAACTTGTCCCGACTTGTCCCGACTTGTCCCGACTTGTCCTGACTTGTCTCGACTTGTCCTGACTTGTCCTGACTTGTCACGACTTATCCCGACTTGTCCCGACTTGTCCCGACTTGTCCTGACTTGTCCCGACTTGTCCTGACTTGTCCTGACTTGTCACGACTTATCCCGACTTGTACCGACTTGTCCTAACTTGTCCCGACTTGTTCGGACTTGTCCTGACTTGTCACGACTTGTCTTGGATTGTCCAAACTTGTCCCGACTTGTACCGACTTGTACCGACTTGTACCAACTTGTCCTGACTTGTCCCTTATTGTCCAAACTTGTCCCGACTTGTCCCTTATTGTCCAAACTTGTCCCGACATTTCTCGACTTGTCCTGACTTGTCCCGACTTGTCTACACTTGTCCCGACTTGTCCCGATTTGTCCCGACTTGTTCTGACATGTCACGTCTTATCCCGACTTGTCCCGACTTGTCCCGACTTGTCCCGACTTGTCCTGACTTGTCCCGACTTCTTTCGACTTTTTCCGACTTGTCCTGACTTGTCCCGACTTGTCCCAACTTGTACCGACTTGTCCCGACTTGTCCCGACTTGTCCCGACTTGTCCTGGTTTGTCCAAACTTGTCCCGACTTGTTCCGACTTGTCCCGACTTGTACCGACTTGTCCCGACTTGTCCCGACTTGTCCCGACTTGTCCCGGTTTGTCCAACCTTGTCCCGACTTCTTCCGACTTGTCTCGACTTGTCCCGACTTGTCCAGACTTGTCCCGACTTGTCCCAACTTGTACCGACTTATCCCGACTTGTCCTGGTTTGTCCAAACTTGTCCCGACTTGTACCGACTGGTCCTGACATGTCCCGGATTGTCCAAACTTGTCCCGACTTGTACCGACTTGTCCCGACTTGTCCCGGATTGTCCAACCTTGTCCCGACTTCTTCCGACTTGTCTTGACTTGTACCGACTTGTCCCGATTTGTACCGACTTGTCCCGACTTGACCCCGATTGTCCCAACTTGTACCGACTTGTCCCAACGTGTCCAGTATTGTCCAAACTTTTCCCGAACCCAACCGACTTGTCTCGACTTGTCCAGACTTGTACCGACTTGTCCCGACCTGTCCCAGATTGTCCAAACTTGTCCCGACTTGTTCTGACTTGTTCTAACTTGTCACGCCATGTCCCGACTTGTACTGACTTGTCCCGACTTGTCTCGACTTGTCCAGACTTGTCCCGACTTGTCTCGGCTTGTTCTGACTTGTTCTAACTTGTCACGCCATGTCCCGACTTGTACTGACTTGTCCAGACTTGTACCGACTTGTCCCGGCTTGTTTTGACTTGTTCTAACTTGTCACGCCATGTCCCGACTTGTTTCGACTTGTCCCAACTTGTCCCGGATTGTCCCAACTTGTTCCGACTTGTCCCGACTTGTACCGACTTGTTCCGACTTGTCTCGACTTGTTCCGACTTGTCCCGAAATGTCCCAACTTGTTTCGACTTGTCCCCACATGTCCCGACTTGTCCAGACTTGTCCCGACTTGTACCGACTTGTCCCGACTTGTCCCGGATTGTCCCAACTTGTACCGACTTGTCCCGACTTGTCCCGGTTTGTCCAAACTTGTCCCGACTTGTACCGACTTGTCCCGACTTGTACCGACTTGTCCCGACTTGTCCCGACTTGTACCGACTTGTTCCGACTTGTTCTAACTTGTCACGCCATGTCCCGACTTGTCCTGACTTGTTCCGACTTGTCCTGACTCGTGTTGACTTGTTCTCACTTGTCCCGACTTGTCCCGACTTGTCCAGACTTGTCCCAACTTGTCCCGGCTTGTTCTGACTTGTTCTTACTTGTCACGCCATGTCCTGACTTATACTGACTTGTCCCGACTTGTCCCGGCTTGTTCTGACTTGTTCTAACTTGTCAGGCCATGTCCCGACTTGTTCCGACTTGAACCGACTTGTCCCGACTTGTCCCGACTTGTTCCGACATGTCTAATTTTATCCCGACTTGTCCCGACTTGTCCTGACTTGTCCCGACTTCTTTCGACTTTTTTCGACTTGTCCTGACTTGTTTCGATATGTCCCGACTTCTCTCGACTTGTCCCGACTTGTCCTGGCTTGTCCCGACTTGTACCAACTTGTACCGACTTGTCCCGACTTGTCCCGGTTTGTCCAAACTTGTCCCGACTTGTACCGACTTGTCCCGACTTGTCCTGAATTGTCCCGACTTCTTTCGACTTTGTTCGACTTGTCCTGACTTGTTTCGATATGTCTCGACTTGTCCCAACTTGTACCGACTTGTCCCGACTTGTCCCGGTTTGTCCAAACTTGTCCCGACTTGTACCGACTTGTCCCGACTTGTACCGACTTGTCCCGACTTGTCCCGACTTGTACCGACTTGTTCCGACTTGTTCTAACTTGTCACGCCATGTCCCGACTTGTCCTGACTTGTATCGACTTGTCCCGACTTGTCTCGACTTGTCCCGGATTGTCCAAACTTGTCCCGACATGTCCCGACTTGTCCTGACTTGTCCCGACTTGTTCCGACATGTCTAATCTTATCCCGACTTGTCCCGACTTGTCCTGACTTGTCCCGACTTCTTTCGACTTTGTTCGACTTGTCCTGACTTGTTTCGATATGTCTCGACTTGTACCGACTTGTCCCGACTTGTCCCGGTTTGTCCAAACTTGTCCCGACTTGTACCGACTTGTCCCGACTTGTACCGACTTGTCCCGACTTGTCCCGACTTGTACCGACTTGTTCCGACTTGTTCTAACTTGTCACGCCATGTCCCGACTTGTCCTGACTTGTATCGACTTGTCCCGACTTGTCTCGACTTGTCCCGGATTGTCCTAACTTGTCCCGACTTGTACCGACTTGTCCCGACTTAAACCGACTTGTCCCGACTTGTCCCTTATTGTCCAAACTTGTCCCGACACGTCACTTATTGTACAAACTTGTCCCGACATGTCCTGACTTGTCCCGTTTTGTTTCGACTTGTTTCGACTTGTCCTGACTTGTCACGACTTGTCCCAGGTTGTCCAAACATGTCCCGACTTGTACCAACTTGTTCCGACTTGTCCCTTATTGTCCAAACTTATCCCGACATTTCTCGACTTGTCCTGACTTGTCCCGACATGTCCCGACTTGTCCCGACTTGTCCCGACTTGTTCTGACACGTCACGTCTTATCCCGACTTGTCCCCACTTGTCCCGACTTGTCCCGACTTGTCCCGACTTGTCCTGACTTGTCCCGACTTCTTTCGACTTTTTTCGACTTGTCATGACTTGATTCGATTTGTCCCGACTTGTCTCGACTTGTCCCGACTTGTCCTGACTTGTACCGACTTGTCCCTACTTGTACCGACTTGTCCCGACTTGTCCCGGTTTGTCCAAACTTTTCCCGACTTGTGCCGACTTGTCCCGACTTTAACCGACTTGTCCCGACTTGTCCCGACTTGTCCCGACTTGTCTCGACTTGTCCCTACTTGTTCTGATTTGTCACGTATTGTCCCGACCTGTCCGGACTTGTCCTGACCTGTCCCGAATTGTCCCGACTTGTCCCAACTTGTCCCGACTTATCCCGACTTGTCCTGACTTGTCCTGACTTGTCCTGACTTGTCCTAACTTGTCCCAACTCGTCCCGACTTGTTCCGACTTGTCCCGACTTGTACCGACTTGTCTTGACTTGTCCCGACTTGTCCCGACTTGTTTCGACTTGTCCCAACTTGTCCCGACTTGTTCTGACTTGTCACGTCTTGTCCCGACTTGTCCCGACTTGTCCTGACTTGTTTTGACTCGTCCTGACTTGTACCGACTTGTCCCGACTTGTCCCGGATTGTCCAAACTTGTCCCGACTTGTACCGACTTGTCCCGACTTGTTCCGTCTTGTCCAGACATGTTCCGACTTGTTCTGACTTGTCCCGACTTGTCCCAACTTGTTTCGACTTCTTTCGACTTGTATTGACTTGTCCTGACTTGTCACGACTTGTCCCGACCTGTCCCGAATTGTCCCGACTTGTCCCAACTTGTCCCGACTTATCCCGACTTGTCCTGACTTGTCCTGACTTGTCCTGACTTGTCCTAACTTGTCCCAACTCGTCCCGACTTGTTCCGACTTGTCATGACTTGTACCGACTTGTCCCGACTTGTCCCGACTTGTCCCGACTTGTCCCGACTTGTCCCGACTCGTCCCGACTTGTTCTGACTTGTCACGTCTTGTCCCGACTTGTCCCGACTTGTCCTGACTTGTTTTGACTCGTCCTGACTTTTACCGACTTGTCCCGACTTGTCCCGGATTGTCCAAACTTGTCCAGACTTGTCCCGACTTGTCCCAACGTGTAACGTATTGTCCAAACTTGTCCCGACTTGTCACTTATTGTACAAACTTGTCCCGACATGTCCTGACTTGTCCTGACTTGTCCCGACTTGTCCCGACTTGTCCCGACTTGTCCCGACTAGTTCCGACATGTCTAAGCTTATCCCGACTTGTCCCGACTTGTCCTGACTTGTTCCGACTTCTTTCGACTTTTTTCGACTTGTCCTGACTTGTTTCGATATGTCCCGACTTGTCTCGACTTGTCTCGATTTGTCCAAACTTGTCCCGACTTGTACCGACTTGTCCCGACTTGTACCGACTTGTCCCGACCTGTCCCGACTTGTACCGACTTGTTCCGACTTGTTCTAACTTGTCACGCCATGTCCCGACTTGTCCTGACTTGTTCCGACTTGTCCCGACTCGTCTTGACTTGTTCTCACTTGTCCCGACTTGTCCCAACTTGTCCAGACTTGTCCCGACTTGTCCCGGCTTGTTCTGACTTGTTCTAACTTGTCACGCCATGTCTCGACTTGTCCTGACTTGTTCCGACTTGTCCCGACTTGTCTCTGCTTGTTCTGACTTGTTCTAACTCGTCCCAAATTGTTCCGGCTTGTTCTGACTTGTTCTAACTTGTCACGCCATGTCCCGACTTGTCCTGACTTGTTCCGACTTGTCCCGACTTGTCCCAGATTGTTCTGACTTGTTCTAACTTGTCACGCCATGTCCCGACTTGTACTGACTTGTCCCGACTTGTCTCGACTTGTCCAGACTTGTCCCGACTTGTCCCGGCTTGTTCTGACTTGTTCTAACTTGTCACGCCATGTCCCGACTTGTTCCGACTTGAACCGACTTGTCCAGACTTGTACCGACTTGTCCCGACCTGTCCCGACTTGTCCCGACTCGTCTCGACTTGTCCCGGATTGTCCAAACTTGTCCCAACTTGTACCGACTTGTCCCGACTTGTACCGACTTGTCCCGGATTGTCACAACTTGTACCGACTTGTCCCAACGTGTCCCGTATTGTCCAAACTTTTCCCGACTTGAACCGACTTGAACCGACTTGTCCCGACTTGTCCAGACTTGTACCGACTTGTCCCGACCTGTCCCAGATTGTATAAACTTGTCCCGACTTGTCCCGACTTGTCCCGACTTGTCCTGACTTGTCCTAACTTGTCCTGACTTGTTCTGACTTGTCCTGACTTGTCCCGACTTGTCCCGTTTTGTTTCGACTTGTTTCGACTTGTCCTGACTTGTCACGACTTGTCCCAGGTTGTCCAAACATGTCCCGACTTGTCCCAACTTTTCTTGGATTGTCCAAACTTGTCCCGACTTGTACTGACTTGTCCCGACTAGTACCGACTTGTCCCGAATTGTCCCTTATTGTCCAAACTTGTCCCGACTTGTCCATTATTGTCCAAACTTGTCCCGACATTTCTCGACTTGTCCTGACTTGTCCCGACTTGTCTCGACTTGTCCCAACTTGTCCCGACTTGTTCTGACACGTCACGTCTTATCCCAACTTGTCCCCACTTGTCTCGACTTGTCCCGACTTGTCCCGACTTGTCCTGACTTGTCCCGACTTCTTTCGACTTTTTTCGACTTGTCATGACTTGATTCGATTTGTCCCGACTTGTCTCGACTTGTCCCGACTTGTCCTGACTTGTTCCGACTCGTCCCGACTTGTACCGACTTGTCCCGACTTGTCTCGGATTGTCCAAATTTGTCCTGACTTGTACCGACTTGTCCCGACTTGTTCCGTCTTGTCCAGACATGTTCCGACTTGTTCTGACTTGTCCCGACTTGTCCCAACTTGTTTCGACTTCTTTCGACTTGTATTGACTTGTCCTGACTTGTCACGACTTGTCCCGACCTGTCCCGAATTGTCCCGACTTGTCCCAACTTGTCCCGACTTATCCCGACTTGTCCTGACTTGTCCTGACTTGTCCTGACTTGTCCTAACTTGTCCCAACTCGTCCCGACTTGTTCCGACTTGTCATGACTTGTACCGACTTGTCCCGACTTATCCCGACTTGTCCCGACTTGTCCCGACTTGTCCCGACTTGTCCCGACTTGTTCTGACTTGTCACGTCTTGTCCCGACTTGTCCCGACTTGTCCTGACTTGTTTTGACTCGTCCTGACTTGTACCGACTTGTCCCGACTTGTACCGGATTGTCCAAACTTGTCCAGACTTGTCCCGACTTGTCCCAACGTGTAACGTATTGTCCAAACTTGTCCCGACTTGTCACTTATTGTATAAACTTGTCCCGACATGTCCTGACTTGTCCTGACTTGTCCAGAATTGTTCCGACATGTCACGTCTTATCCAGACTTGTCCCGACTTGTCCTGACTTGTCCCGACTTCTTTCGACTTTTTTCGACTTGTCCTGACTTGTTTCGATATGTCCCGACTTGTCTCGACTTGTCCCGACTTGTCCTGACTTGTCCTGACTTGTCCCAACTTGTACCGACTTGTCCCGACTTGTCCCGGTTTGTCCAAACTTGTCCCGACTTGTACCGACTTGTCCCGACTTGTCCCGACTTGTCCCAACGTGTCCCGTATTGTCCAAACTTTTCCCGACTTGAACCGACTTGTCCCGACTTGTTCAGACTTGTACCGACTTGTCCCGACTTGAACCGACTTGTCCCGACTTGTTCAGACTTGTACCGACTTGTCCCGACTTGTCCCGACTTGTCCTGACTTGTGCTGACTTGTCACGACTTGTCCCGACTTGTACCGACTTGTCCTGACTTGTCCCGACTTGTTCTGACTTGTCCTGACTTGTTCCGACTTGTCCCAACTTGTTTCGACTTGTCCCGACTTGTCCCGACTTGTTCTGACTTGTCCTGACTTGTCCCGACTTGTCCCAACTTTTCCCGACTTGAACCGACTTGTCCCGACTTGTCCCGACTTGTCCTGACTTGTCCTGACTTGTCACGACTTGTCCCGACTTGTACCGACTTGTCCTGACTTGTCCCGACTTGTTCTGACTTGTCCTGACTTGTCCTAACTCGTCCCAACTTGTTTCGACTTGTCCCGACTTGTCCCGACTTGTCCCAACGTGTCCCGTATTGTCCAAACTTTTCCCGACTTGAACCGACTTGACCCGACTTGTCCAGACTTGTACCGACTTGTCCCGACCTGTCCCAGATTGTCCAAACTTGTCCTGACTTGTCCCGACTTGTCCCGACTTGTCCCGACTTGTCCCGACTTGTCCCGACTTGTCCTGACTTGTCCTGACTTGTCACGACTTGTCCCGACTTGTACCGACTTGTCCTGACTTGTTCCGACTTGTTCTGACTTGTCCTGACTTGTCACGACTTGTCCCGACTTGTCCCGACTTGTCTCGACTTGTCCCGGATTGTCCAAACATGTCACGACTTGTACCGACTTGTCCCGACTTGTCCCGGATTGTCCCAACTTGTACCGACTTGTCCCAACGTGTCCCGTATTGTCCAAACTTTTCCCGACTTGAACCGACTTGTCCACACTTGTACCGTTTTGTCCCGACATGTCCCGACTTGTTCTGACTTGTCTCGACTTGTCCCGGATTGTCCAAACTTGTCCCGACTTGTACCGACTTGTCCTGACTTGTACCGACTTGTCCCGGATTGTCCCAACTTTTACCGACTTGTCCCAACGTGTCCTGTATTGTCCAAACTTTTCCCGACTTGAACCGACTTGTCCCGACTTGTCCAGACTTGTACCGACTTGTCCTGACCTGTCCCAGATTGTCCAAACTTGTCCCGACATGTCCCGACTTGTTCCGACTTGTCCCGACTTGTCCCGACTTGTCCCGACTTATCCCGACTTGTCCTGACTTGTCCTGACTTGTCCCAACTTGTCCCAACTCGTCCCGACTTGTTCCGACTTGTCCCGACTTGTACCGACTTGTCCCGGCTTGTTCTGACTTGTTCTAACTTGTCCCAAATTGTTCCGGCTTGTTCTGACTTGTTCTAACTTGTCACGCCATGTCTCGACTTGTCCTGACTTGTTCCGACTTGTCCCGACTTGTCCCGGCTTGTTCTGACTTGTTCTAACTTGTCCCAAATTGTTCCGGCTTGTTCTGACTTGTTCTAACTTGTCACGCCATGTCCCGACTTGTCCTGACTTGTTCCGACTTGTCCCGACTAGTCCCAGATTGTTCTGACTTGTTCTAACTTGTCACGCCATGTCCCGACTTGTACTGACTTGTCCCGACTTGTCTCGACTTGTCCAGACTTGTCCCGACTTGTCCCGGCTTGTTCTGACTTGTTCTAACTTGTCACGCCATGTCCCGACTTGTTCCGAATTGAACCGACTTGTCCAGACTTGTACCGACTTGTCCCGACCTGTCCCGACTTGTCCCGACTCGTCTCGACTTGTCCCGGATTGTCCAAACTTGTCCCAACCTGAACCGACTTGTCCCGACTTGTACCGACTTGTCCCGGATTGTCACAACTTGTACCGACTTGTCCCAACGTGTCCCGTATTGTCCAAAATTTTTCCCGACTTGAACCGACTTGAACCGACTTGTCCCGACTTGTCCAGACTTGTACCGACTTGTCCCGACCTGTCCCAGATTGTCCAAACTTGTCCCGACTTGTCCCGACTTGTCCCGACTTGTCCTGACTTGTCCTAACTTGTCCTGACTTGTTCTGACTTGTCCTGACTTGTCCCGACTTGTCCCGTTTTGTTTCGACTTGTTTCGACTTGTCCTGACTTGTCACGACTTGTCCCAGGTTGTCCAAACATGTCCCGACTTGTACCAACTTGTTCCGACTTGTCCTAACTTTTCTTGGATTGTCCAAACTTGTCCCGACTTGTACCGACTTGTCCCGACTAGTACCGACTTGTCCCGAATTGTCCCTTATTTTCCAAACTTGTCCCGACTTGTCCCTTATTGTCCAAACTTGTCCCGACATTTCTCGACTTGTCCTGACTTGTCCCGACTTGTCTCGACTTGTCCCAACTTGTCTCGACTTGTTCTGACACGTCACGTCTTATCCCAACTTGTCCCCACTTGTCTCGACTTGTCCCGACTTGTCCCGACTTGTCCTGACTTGTCCCGACTTCTTTCGACTTTTTTCGACTTGTCATGACTTGATTCGATTTGTCCCGACTTGTCTCGACTTTTCCCTACTTGTTCTGATTTGTCACGTCTTGTCCCGACCTGTCCGGACTTGTCCCGACCTGTCCCGAATTGTCCCGACTTGTCCCAACTTGTCTCGACTCATCCCGACTTGTCTTGACTTGTCCTGACTTGTCCTAACTTGTCCCAACTCGTCCCGACTTGTTCCGACTTGTCCCGACTTGTACCGACCTGTCTTGACTTGTCCCGACTTGTCCCGAAATGTCCCGGATTGTCCAAACTTGTCCTGACTTGTACCGACTTGTCCCGACCTGTCGCGTCTTGTCCAGACATGTCCTGACTTGTTCTGACTTGTCCTGACTTGTCCCGACTTGTCTCGACTTGTCCCGGATTGTCCAAACATGTACCGACTTGTTCCGACTTGTCCCAACGTGTCCCGTATTGTCCAAACTTTTCCCGACTTGAACTGACTTGTCATGACTTGTCCAGACTTGTACCGACTTGTCCCGACCTGTCCCAGATTGTCCAAACTTGTCCCGACTTGTCCCGACTTGTCCCGACTTGTCCTGACTTGTCCCGACTTGTCCTGACTTGTCCTGACTTGTCACGACTTATCCCGACTTGTCCCGACTTGTCCCGACTTGTCCTGACTTGTCCCGACTTGTCCTGACTTGTCCTGACTTGTCACGACTTATCCCGACTTGTCTCGACTTGTCCCGGATTGTCCAAACATGTCCCGACTTGTACCGACTTGTACCGACTTGTCGTGGATTGTCCCGACTTGTACCGACTTGTCCCGACTTGTCCCAACGTGTCCCGTATTGTCCAAACTTTTCCCGACTTGAACTGACTTGTCATGACTTGTCCAGACTTGTACCGACTTGTCCCGACCTGTCCCAGATTGTCCAAACTTGTCCCGACTTGTCCCGACTTGTCCCGACTTGTCCTGACTTGTCTCGACTTGTCCTGACTTGTCCTGACTTGTCACGACTTATCCCGACTTGTCCCGACTTGTCCCGACTTGTCCTGACTTGTCCCGACTTGTCCTGACTTGTCCTGACTTGTCACGACTTATCCCGACTTGTACCGACTTGTCCTAACTTGTCCCGACTTGTTCGGACTTGTCCTGACTTGTCACGACTTGTCTTGGATTGTCCAAACTTGTCCCGACTTGTACCGACTTGTACCGACTTGTACCAACTTGTCCTGACTTGTCCCTTATTGTCCAAACTTGTCCCGACTTGTCCCTTATTGTCCAAACTTGTCCCGACATTTCTCGACTTGTCCTGACTTGTCCCGACTTGTCTACACTTGTCCCGACTTGTCCCGATTTGTCCCGACTTGTTCTGACATGTCACGTCTTATCCCGACTTGTCCCGACTTGTCCCGACTTGTCCCGACTTGTCCTGACTTGTCCCGACTTCTTTCGACTTTTTCCGACTTGTCCTGACTTGTCCCGACTTGTCCCAACTTGTACCGACTTGTCCCGACTTGTCCCGACTTGTCCCGACTTGTCCTGGTTTGTCCAAACTTGTCCCGACTTGTTCCGACTTGTCCCGACTTGTACCGACTTGTCCCGACTTGTCCTGACTTGTCCCGACTTGTCCCGGTTTGTCCAACCTTGTCCCGACTTCTTCCGACTTGTCTCGACTTGTCCCGACTTGTCCAGACTTGTCCCGACTTGTCCCAACTTGTACCGACTTATCCCGACTTGTCCTGGTTTGTCCAAACTTGTCCCGACTTGTACCGACTGGTCCTGACATGTCCCGGATTGTCCAAACTTGTCCCGACTTGTACCGACTTGTCCCGACTTGTCCCGGATTGTCCAACCTTGTCCCGACTTCTTCCGACTTGTCTTGACTTGTACCGACTTGTCCCGATTTGTACCGACTTGTCCCGACTTGACCCCGATTGTCCCAACTTGTACCGACTTGTCCCAACGTGTCCAGTATTGTCCAAACTTTTCCCGAACCCAACCGACTTGTCTCGACTTGTCCAGACTTGTACCGACTTGTCCCGACCTGTCCCAGATTGTCCAAACTTGTCCCGACTTGTTCTGACTTGTTCTAACTTGTCACGCCATGTCCCGACTTGTACTGACTTGTCCCGACTTGTCTCGACTTGTCCAGACTTGTCCCGACTTGTCTCGGCTTGTTCTGACTTGTTCTAACTTGTCACGCCATGTCCCGACTTGTACTGACTTGTCCAGACTTGTACCGACTTGTCCCGGCTTGTTTTGACTTGTTCTAACTTGTCACGCCATGTCCCGACTTGTTTCAACTTGTCCCAACTTGTCCCGGATTGTCCCAACTTGTTCCGACTTGTCCCGACTTGTACCGACTTGTTCCGACTTGTCTCGACTTGTTCCGACTTGTCCCGAAATGTCCCAACTTGTTTCGACTTGTCCCCACATGTCCCGACTTGTCCAGACTTGTCCCGACTTGTACCGACTTGTCCCGACTTGTCCCGGATTGTCCCAACTTGTACCGACTTGTCCCGACTTGTCCCGGATTGTCCCAACTTGTTCCGACTTGTCCCGACTTGTACCGACTTGTTCCGACTTGTCTCGACTTGTTCCGACTTGTCCCGAAATGTCCCAACTTGTTTCGACTTGTCCCAACTTGTCTCGACTTGTTCTGACTTGTCCCGACTTGTAACGATTTGTACCGATTTGTCCCGACTTGTACCGACTTGTCCCGACTTGCCCCGGATTGTCCCAACTTGTCCCGACTTGTCCCGACTTGTACCGACTTGTCCCGACTTGTCCGGATTGTCCCAACTTGTTTCGACTTGTCCCAACTTGTCTCGACTTGTCCTGACTTGTCCCGACTTGTACCGATTTGTCCCGACTTGTACCGACTTGTCCTGACATGTCCCGGATTGTCCAAACTTGTCCCGACTTGTTTCGACTTGTACCGACTTGTCCCGACTTGTCCCGGATTGTCCAACCTTGTCCCGACTTCTTCCGACTTGTCTTGACATGTACCGACTTGTCCCGACTTGTACCGACTTGTCCCGACTTGTCCCCGATTGTCCCAACTTGTACCGACTTGTCCCAACGTGTCCAGTATTGTCCAAACTTTTCCCGACTCCAACCGACTTGTCCCGACTTGTGCAGACTTGTCCCGACCTGTCCCAGATTGTCCAAACTTGTCCCGACTTGTCCCGACTTGTCCCGACTTGTCCCGACTTGTCCTGACTTGTCCTGACTTGTCACGACTTGTCCCGACTTGTACCGACTTGTCCTGACTTGTCCCGACTTGTTCTGACTTGTCCTGACTTGTCCCGACTTGTCCCGACTCGTTTCGACTTGTGTCGACTTGTCCTGACTTGTCCTGACTTGTCACGACTTGTCCCGACTAGTCTTGCATTGTCCAAACTCAACCCGACTTGTACCGACTTGTACCGACTTGTCCCGACTTGTCCTGACTTGTCCCTCATTGTCCAAACTTGTCCCGACTTGTCCCTTATTGTCCAAACTTGTCCTGACATTTCTCGACTTGTCCTGACTTGTCCCGACTTGTCCCGACTTGTCCTGACTTGTCCCGACTTGGTCTGACATGTCACGTCTTATCCCGACTTGTCCAGACTTGTCCCGACTTTTCCCGGCTTGTTCTGTTTTGTTCTAACTTGTCACGCCATGTCTCGACTTGTCCTGACTTGTTCCGGCTTGTTCCGACTTGTCCCGGCTTGTTCTGACTTGTTCTAACTTGTCCCGACTTGTTCCGGCTTGTTCTGACTTGTTCTAACTTGTCACGCCATGTCCCGACTTGTCCTGACTTGTTCCGACTTGTCCCGACTTGTCCCGGATTGTTCTGACTTGTTCTAACTTGTCACGCCATGTCCCGACTTGTACTGACTTGTCTTGACTTGTCTCGACTTGTCCAGACTTGTCTCGACTTGTCCCGGCTTGTTCTGACTTGTTCTAACTTGTCACGCCATGTCCCAACTTGTCTTGACTTGTTTCGACTTGTCCCTACTTGTCCCGGATTGTTCTGACTTGTTCTAACTTTTCACGCCATGTCCCGACTTGTACTGACTTGTCCCGACTTGTCTCGACATGTCCAGACTTGTCGCGACTTGTCCCGGCTTGTTCTGACTTGTTCTAACTTGTCACGCCTTGTATTGATTTGTACTGATTTGTCCAGACTTGTCCCGACTTGTCCCGGCTTGTTTTGACTTGTTCTAACTTGTCACGCCATGTCCCGACTTGTCCTGACTTGTTCCGACTTTTCCCGACTTGTCTTGACTTGTCCCTACATGTCCCGACTTGTTCAGACTTGTCCCGACTTGTACCGATTTGTACCGATTTGTCCCGACTTGTACCGACTTGTCCCGACTTGTCCCGTATTGTCCCAACTTGTACCGACTTGTCCCGACTTGTCCCGGATTGTCCCAACTTGTTTCGACTTGTCCCGACTTGTACCGACTTGGTCCGACTTGTCTCGACTTGTTCCGACTTGTCCCGAGATGTCCCAACTTGTTTCGAATTGTCCCAACTTGTCTCGACTTGTTTTGACTTGTCCCGACTTGTACCGATTTGTACCGATTTGTCCCGACTTGTAACGACTTGTCCCGACTTGCCCCGGATTTTCCCAACTTGTCCCGACTTGTCCCGACTTGTCCCGACTTGTCCCGACTTGTCCCGACTTGTCCCGACTAGTCCCGACTTGTTCCGACATGTCTAATCTTATCCTGACTTGTCCCGACTTGTACCGACTTGGTCCGACTTGTCTCGACTTGTTCCGACTTGTCCCGAGATGTCCCAACTTGTTTCGAATTGTCCCAACTTGTCTCGACTTGTTTTGACTTGTCCCGACTTGTACCGATTTGTACCGATTTGTCCCGACTTGTAACGACTTGTCCCGACTTGCCCCGGATTTTCCCAACTTGTCCCGACTTGTCCCGACTTGTCCCGACTTGTCCCGACTAGTCCCGACTTGTTCCGACATGTCTAATCTTATCCTGACTTGTCCCGACTTGTCCCGACTTGTCCCGACTAGTCCCGACTTGTTCCGACATGTCTAATCTTATCCTGACTTGTCCCGACTTGTCCTGACTTGTCCCGACTTCTTTCGACTTTTTTCGACTTGTCCTGAATTGTTTCGATATGTCCTGACTTCTCTCGACTTGTCCCGACTTGTCCTGACTTGTCCCGACTTGTACCAACTTGTACCGACTTGTCCCGACTTGTCCCGGTTTGTCCAAACTTGTCCCGACTTGTACCGACTTGTCCCGACTTGTACCGACTTGTCCCGACTTGTCCCGACTTGTCCCAACGTGTCCCGTATTGTCCAAACTTGTCCCGACTTGTCACTCATTGTACAAACTTGTCCCGACATGTCCTGACTTGTCCTGACTTGTCCCGACTTGTCCTGACTTGTCCCGACTTCTTTCGACTTTTTTCGACTTGTCCTGACTTGTTTTGATATGTCCTGACTTGTCTCGACTTGTCCCGACTTGTACCAACTTGTACCGACTTGTCCCGGCTTGTCCCGGTTTGTCCAAACTTGTCCCGACTTGTACCGACTCGTCATGACTTGTACCGACTTGTCCCGACTTGTACCGACTTGTCCCGACTTGTCCCGACTTGTACCGACTTGTTTCGACTTGTTCTAACTTGTCACGCCATGTCCCGACTTGTCCTGACTTGTTCCGACTTGTCCCGACTTGTCTTGACTTGTTCTCACTTGTCCCGACTTGTCCCGACTTGTCCAGACTTGTCCCGACTTGTCCCGGCTTGTTCTGACTTGTTCTAACTTGTCACGCCATGTCTCGACTTGTCCTGACTTGTTCCGACTTATCCCGACTTGTCCCGGCTTGTTCTGACTTGTTCCAACTTGTCCCAAATTGTTCCGACTTGTCCTGACTTGTTTTGACTTGTCCCGACTTGTCCCGGATTGTTCTGACTTTTTCTAACTTGTCACGCCATGTCCCGACTTGTACTGACTTGTCCCGACTTGTCTCGACTTGTCCAGACTTGTCCCGACTTGTCCCGGATTGTTCTTACTTGTTCTAACTTGTCACGCCATGTCCCGACTTGTTCCGACTTGTTCCGACTTGAACTGACTTGTCCAGACTTGTACCGACTTGTCCCGACCTGTCATGACTTGTCCCGACTTGTCTCGACTTGTCCCGGATTGTATAAACTTGTCCCAACTTGTACCGACTTGTTCCGACTTGTACCGACTTGTCCCGGATTGTCACAACTTGTACCGACTTGTCCCAACGTGTCCCGTACTGTCCAAACTTTTCCCGACTTGAACCGACTTGTCCCGACTTGTCCAGACTTGTACCGACTTGTCCCGACCTGTCCCAGATTGTCCAATCTTGTCCCGACTTGTCCCGACTTGTCCCGACTTGTCCCGTTTTGTTTCGACTTGTTTCGACTTGTCCTGACTTGTCACGACTTGTCCCAGGTTGTCCAAACATGTCCCGACTTGTACCAACTTGTTCCGACTTGTTCCAACTTTTCTTGGATTGTCCAAACTTGTCTCGACTTGTACTGACTTTTCCCGACTTGTATCGACTTGTCCCGACTTGTCCCTTATTGTCCAAACTTGTCCCGACTTGTCCCTTATTGTCCAAACTTGTCCCGACATTTCTCGACTTGTCCTGACTTGTCCCGACTCGTCCCGACTTGTCCCGAATTGTCCCGACTTGTCCCAACTTGTCCCGACTTATCCCGACTTGTCCTGACTTGTCCTGACTTGTCCTGACTTGTCCTAACTTGTCCCAACTCGTCCCGACTTGTTCCGACTTGTCCCGACTGGTACCGACTTGTCTTGACTTGTCCCGAATTGTCCCGACTTGTCCCTACTTGTCCCGACTTGTCCCGACTTGTTCTGACTTGTCACGTCTTGTCCCGACTTGTCCCGACTTGTCCTGACTTGTTTTGACTCGTCCTGACTTGTACCGACTTGTCCCGACTTGTCCCAGATTGTCCAAACTTGTCCTGACTTGTACCGACTTGTCCCGACTTGTCCCGTCTTGTCCAGACATGTTCCGACTTGTTCTGACTTGTCCCGACTTGTCCCAACTTGTTTCGACTTCTTTCGACTTGTCTTGACTTGTCCTGACTTGTCACGACTTGTCCCGACCTGTCCCGAATTGTCCCGACTTGTCCCAACTTGTCCTGACTTATCCCGACTTGTCCTGACTTGTCCTGACTTGTCCTGACTTGTCCTAACTTGTCTTAACTCGTCCCGACTTGTTCCGACCTGTCCCGACTTGTACCGACTTGTCCTGACTTGTCCCGACTTGTCCCGACTTGTTTCGACTTGTCCCGACTTGTCCCGACTTGTCCCTTATTGTCCAAACTTGTCCCGACATTTCTCGACTTGTCCTGACTTGTCCCGACTCGTCCCGACTTGTCCCGACTTGTCCCGACTTGTTCTGACACGTCATGTCTTATCCCGACTTGTCCCCACTTGTCCCGACTTGTCCCGACTTGTCCCGACTTGTCCTGACTTGTCCCGACTTCTTTCGACTTTTTTCGACTTGTCCTGACTTGTTTCGATTTGTCCCGACTTGTCTCGACTTGTCCCGACTTGTCCTGACTTGTACCGACTTGTCCCAACTTGTACCGACTTGTCCCGACTTGTCCCGGTTTGTCCAAACTTTTCCTGACTTGTACCGACTTGTCCCGACTTTAACCGACTTGTCCCGACTTGTCCCGACTTGTCCCGACTTGTCTCGACTTGTCCCTACTTGTTCTGATTTGTCACGTCTTGTCCCGACCTGTCCGGACTTGTCCCGAATTGTCCCGACTTGTCCCAACTTGTCCCGACTTATCCCGACTTGTCCTGACTTGTCCTGACTTGTCCTGACTTGTCCTAACTTGTCCCAACTCGTCCCGACTTGTTCCGACTTGTCCCGACTTGTACCGACTTGTCTTGACTTGTCCCGACTTGTCCCGACTTGTCCCGAATTGTCCCGACTTGTCCCTACTTGTCCCGACTTGTCCCGACTTGTTCTGACATGTCACGTCTTATCCCGACTTGTCCCGACTTGTCCCGACTTGTCCCGACTTGTCCTGACTTGTCCCGACTTCTTTCGACTTTTTCCGACTTGTCCTGACTTGTCCCGACTTGTCCCAACTTGTACCGACTTGTCCCGACTTGTCCCGACTTGTCCCGACTTGTCCTGGTTTGTCCAAACTTGTCCCGACTTGTTCCGACTTGTCCCGACTTGTACCGACTTGTCCCGACTTGTCCCGACTTGTCCCGACTTGTCCCGGTTTGTCCAACCTTGTCCCGACTTCTTCCGACTTGTCTCGACTTGTCCCGACTTGTCCAGACTTGTCCCGACTTGTCCCAACTTGTACCGACTTATCCCGACTTGTCCTGGTTTGTCCAAACTTGTCCCGACTTGTACCGACTGGTCCTGACATGTCCCGGATTGTCCAAACTTGTCCCGACTTGTAACGACTTGTCCCGACTTGTCCCGGATTGTCCAACCTTGTCCCGACTTCTTCCGACTTGTCTTGACTTGTACCGACTTGTCCCGATTTGTACCGACTTGTCCCGACTTGACCCCGATTGTCCCAACTTGTACCGACTTGTCCCAACGTGTCCAGTATTGTCCAAACTTTTCCCGAACCCAACCGACTTGTCCCGACTTGTCCAGACTTGTACCGACTTGTCCCGACCTGTCCCAGATTGTCCAAACTTGTCCCGACTTGTTCTGACTTGTTCTAACTTGTCACGCCATGTCCCGACTTGTACTGACTTGTCCCGACTTGTCTCGACTTGTCCAGACTTGTCCCGACTTGTCTCGGCTTGTTCTGACTTGTTCTAACTTGTCACGCCATGTCCCGACTTGTACTGACTTGTCCAGACTTGTACCGACTTGTCCCGGCTTGTTTTGACTTGTTCTAACTTGTCACGCCATGTCCCGACTTGTCCTGACTTGTTCCGACTTGTCCCGACTTGTCTTGACTCTTCCCCACATGTCCCGACTTGTCCAGACTTGTCCCGACTTGTACCGATTTGTACCGATTTGTCCCGACTTGTACCGACTTGTCCCGACTTGTCCCGGATTGTCCCAACTTGTACCGACTTGTCCCGACTTGTCCCGGATTGTCCCAACTTGTTCCGACTTGTCCCGACTTGTACCGACTTGTTCCGACTTGTCTCGACTTGTTCCGACTTGTCCCGAAATGTCCCAACTTGTTTTGTCTCGTAAAAAGGTGTGGATGGACGGCTTCCGCAAAGTTTCGGATTCCTCCGAACCCATCTTCAGCCACCCACCGCTCTGCTCCTAGTTGCCTGGAGGGCAAGGACGTCGTCACCCAGGGATTTCGGGTGGCAACTTCCGTGTCCCTGCCGACACCCGTCACGAAATCTGCCTTCGTAGCTCTTGTTGCATATTCAGGCTGTGCATAGTGATTCCCTTGGGAGGTACACTGAACCCGCCCCTGGAGAGATATGGGAATGCGAGCATTCCCAACTCCCTCCGAGAGCCTTCCACCACCCCCTAGTTCATCCACTAGGGCCTCAGCATCACCCGGTTCCCTTAGGGTATGCACATCTATAGCCTCTGGCCTCCGCTGTGGTGCGTGGGGCACACCCGATGACCCCGGAGCGCTTCGGCGCATTCCGAGGGGGCGTACCCCACGAGCTTCGCCAGCACGGACTCCTTCGTAGCCCTCCGACCTACAAACAGAAACATTTCTCGTTATTCTAAATTGCTCTAAACGGGCTTCCAAAGGTGGAGTTGTGACAACTCCCGCGGAATCGATTACTAACCCTACCTGAGCCGACGGGGAAGGCTGCCTCCCTCCGTCTAAGCTCGACTCTAAAGTACCTTGGTCCAGCACACTTCTCGGGGACAAGGTAGTTGACATCGTCAACTCACGGTATTCCCCGGTATTACGTACCTGGGGGACGTCTCCGTCGAGGCGTCGCGACGCTTCGGGGAATAGACGCCTGGCGTCTAAGTCACCCGACGGCGGAGGTGTCCGAGAAAGCCCAACGCCGGCGAACACGGCTTGGGTATTCTCCTCCGCGAGCATATGAGATCTCAATCTCATATTCGTCATTGCTCTAAAGGACAAACAATTACGGCTGTAATGTATTGTCGGGCTACTTGCGTGTGCAAGTGTGTGGCAAAGGAGAAGTGCACTAAAATCGACCTCGCGTCGACCCAACTCAAGTGTGACGATGAGAAGGGTCACCCTATAGCTAACTAACCTAACACCTAACAAGACCTCGCCGGGAAATGGACGAGGGAGGAAGGATTCACGGTTTAGAAAAACTATCTAAATAAAATTTCCTAACTTCAAAAATTGTGTGAAGCACCAAAAAGGTAAATTAAACTTGAAAAATTTTACTTTAAAAATTACAACTGGATGTGACAAAAACCAAGACAGAAATTTGGGTAAAAGGATCACGGAGCCTAACCAGACTGTCTCAGGTGGAAAAGCCAAGAACAGCCGCAGGAAATAGGTATGGGAAGGACGCGAAACCCCTAGGTACCACAGGAAATGTGGCTCGCCAACGACAAAGTCGCAGCTAATGATGTCTTGACAGGCCGAGGAATTTAAGCTCGAACGATACAATCTTCGTGGAACTCTACGATCGAGCCGATTGTATCAGGTGAGATCTCGTTTTGGTGCCTGACCCCTTTTCATACGATGGGGATTTTTCGTCAACGTCGCGTACAGGTATTAAGTCGGGAAATAACTTTGATGAAGTTAAATCCCTAAGTGTCCGTTGCAAAAGATCACTTTACACTGATTATTGCTCGAGAGTTAAACTACCTATCAACGTACTTTCGTAGCGCGAATAAAACACCTGTAAACCGTACAAGTGAGTCTAACCCCCTTTAAGATAGAAACAAAACGTTATGAATCTACTGTGAACTGAATTATTATTACCGAGAACCTGACTCTAACTGCTAGCCAAAACGATGAATTGCAGAGACAAAAGGCAAAGCCAAACAAACGTAAGTTATTTAACGGAAACACAAAATTGATTATTACACTGCAATTCGACAAGAAAGAGTGGCTGTCTGCTGCTTCGCTGCTTGCATATTTATGCAATCCTGACTGCTGAATCCGCGACACCCATTGGCCTAGAGGGCCAAAGTGGGCGTCGCCCTTGGCTGAACAAAACCCTAGCTCGCGAAAACGCGCGGGATTTGGGCAAATGACCGTTAAAGTCCCGTTACCTGCGTTTTCTAGGGAGTATTTGACAAAAGTCACTAAATACTCCCCAGATCTAGGGAGATATTGAAAGTCAGAATTTCAGATATCTCGATTCCTAGGGCGGTCCGATATTCGGAGAGCCCCGAGAAAAACCATAACCCAACGTGATTCTTGAACGCCGAAGAAATACACGTATTCCTTCGCCGAGGAATCTATACCCGTTTTCCGATTTGGCCAACCTGATGAGAAATCGAATTGAAATAAAATAATTTGTGAAAACAAATGGAGCCACGGAATCTTTCCACCCAACAAGAGACTAGCGTGTCGAAACCTTGCTCTAAGTGTTCTGTATACCGGGTGCTCGACTGTTTGGGGCCACAAATTAATAAAATTGAAAACTAGTCAGGAATTTCCGGTAAATCGGTAAAACTACGTACAGTGGAGTTCCACTGGGTGGAGATTGGGACTTTACATCATACAGGGTGAGACTAGACTAGTGACCTGAATATAATGCAAAAATCTAATATTATTCGACTGGCTTCTAGGTGAAAATTGAGAGTTATTAAGTGTAAAAATGGCTCACTAAAGGTGACCATACACAAAAAAAATCATCGTAGGAGCGCGGCGAGCCTGCCCTGCGACACCCCCCTACTAAAGAGTTTAACTTGGTCGAAGTTATTTCCAAACGAAACAACCGACAAAAGCTAAATTTACGTTAACTCCCTAATAGTCACCTTCCGCACTCTGATGAACCAAGGCTGGAACCACCAAAGTTACTGGAGCGTCATCCTCCATGTCGGAATCGTTCTCAGTACAGTCTTTACTAACTCTAGGAGCTTCGCTGTAGCTCTGGGCTGGTACGGGATCTTCGTCAGACCCGGTCACCGAAACATACTGACGGGCGGAGTCTGTCGGTGGCCGCTGGATCGGAGCTCTGTCGGAGTCCAGCGCCACAGCTCGGCATCTCCTTCGCCGTCCTGTACTCTTACTAGGAATCTCAGTCCTTACTGAGCCTTCCTGTCTCACATTCTCTCCCGGGTCGACCATCAATGATAATGGAGACCCCCCTACTGGAAGTGCTAACTCTCGGATAGCAGCTTCCACTTCCGAATCTGAATCGTACGCTGGACCTTGGTCGGGAACGACCGCTTGACGGGTAAGAGCGTCTACTTCAGTAGTAGGACGCCCCCCTACTGGTGAGTTTGCGACGGGGAGTTCAGAATCTCTGATCTCCAAAAGGCCAGAGTTCACCACCGGCAACGGACTCCTACGGGATACTCCTCTCTTCCCCGCGCAGTCTGAGTCGCGTTTCCGTCCTTGTGGATTCTTCCTCAACCTTTTCACTGTCCGCCGGACCGCTTTGTCCTTTGGATCGAAACTGACCGTTACTTCCCGTGGATTCGTTGAGTTGGGTGCGTCAGCTCGTACCCGGATTAACGAAGGTGGCTTCGGACCGCCCCCAGTCGTCGGCCTAGGTGTGACTTCCCCTGTCACTTCTTGGTCAGCGTCGTTGGACTCTGGCTGATCCGGACCTGGGCCACCATCGTCGTGGCGGACGCCAGCCGGCAAAGTCCTGCTTACCAAAGAACGGATATCGTCTACGTGCACCAGCCTCTCGGTGCCGTTCCTATCTACGAGGTAACTGTCTCGCCCCATCACCCTCGTGATCGGATGCGGTCCTGACAGTGTACCTCCGAAGTTTCCTTTGACGAAATTCCTAACTAAAACGCGGTCGCCGACCCCGTAGGTCCGTGGCGACGGTAGATCTTTATCAGGGAATAAATTCCTCTGATAAACTGCCTGACGTCTGGCTGCTTTTGCAAGACGTTCTCGCCGATCTTCGGGGCTATTATGTACCGGATCTCGGTACATAGGTAGCCTCCAATCTCCTGGACGACCAGGTGTATATCCTAACAATAACTCCGCTGGAGTCTCCCCTGTTGCTCTATTCTTACGGTTCCGTAAGCAATAGAGACTTGCAGCCAGACCTTCTTCCCAAAACCTTTCCGAAGTGGTTTCCAGCATCCTTGCTCTTAGGCACTTCTTCAGTTCCTGGACCCTTCGCTCGACAGGGTTCGCCTGTTGATGATAAACAGGTGAAAATTTGACCTCAATGTTCTTCGCATCGTAGTATTTTAGCAGATGATTGCTCTGAAACTGCGGGCCGTTGTCAGAAATGACGACTTCTGGACAACCCCAACGAGATAAGATTTCTTCGTCTAGAAAACGAGAAATTACTTTCGACGTGCATGTCTTAGTGGCCTTGGCTTCAACCCACTTTGAAAACATATCGACGGCAATTACCACGAACCTGTTTCCCCTCCTTGAGGCTGCATAGGGCCCCAGGACGTCAACAGCCAGCATCTGCCACGGTCGCTTCGGCACACTAGGCCGTTGCGGTGCCGCTTCCTGATGCCGTACGGCTTTAACGCACTGGCAGACTAGGCAACCTCTCACGTAGGCCCGGACGTAGTCCTCCATGGTCGGCCACCAATAGTGCCGTTTCAAGGCACGTAAGGTTTCCTCTTGACCAGGATGACCAGCGGTCGGGTGTTCATGGTAATAAGCCGACACGTCCTCACGGAGCGCCTCGGGCACATACAATAGCTGCTTGCCAGCAGAAGAAACATATACAACCCCTTGGACATCTGAAAACCTGTTGATAAAACGAAGATCGTCCCTGGACATAGGACCTAACTCCTGTATCGTTCTGATACGCGCCCTCAACCTTTGCGTCTCCCTATCTATGGCCTGCCGCCGCACGACCACTTCAGCCGGCGTCTCTACGACGCTCACCACACCTTGGTGTTCAGACAGTTGCACCTTCATAGGTGGCAACCCCATACGCTCTACATCAGCATCCAAGTCTTCACTGTGAGACCCCGAGGGATTACGGGACAAGAAATCAGCTAGCTGATTGTCTCGACCTGCGACGTGCTCCACAGTGAAGGAATACTCCTGTAGAAGTAAGGCCCAACGAGTTAACTTCGCTTTTGCGTCCTTGAACTTGGATAACCAAGTCAACGCTTTGCTGTCCGTTCGAAGAGTGAATGGACGGTCTTCGAGATAATGACGGTATCGCTTGATACCCCAAACAATGGCTAAACATTCAGTCTCGTTCACATGATAGTTTAGTTCCGCGCCCTTGAGCTTGGCACTAGCATGTGAAACGATCCTTCTGTCGCCGTGACAATCAACTTGATAAAGGACTGCAGCGATGCCTACCCCAGATGCATCGGTCTGCAGGAAAAACGGGAGAGTCATGTCCGGCCTGGCCAAGACCATAGGACGGCCCACGACTTCCTTGATCCTCTCAAACGCCTCCAATGCTTGAGAGTTCCACTTAAGGTCTCGACCTTTCTTCGACTTGAGCATGTCACTTATCGGAGCCTCCAACTCCGCTAAGTTCGGGATGAACTCCCGTAGCCAACCAACGGTGCCCAAGAATCCTCGGAGCTGAGAGACATTCTTGGGTAGCGGGAATTGTTGAACCGCTAACACATGACCTGGCATTGGTTCGTTTGACGTTTCCGTCACCACATGCCCCAAGTACTCCAGCCTACGCTGAGCGAAGTTACACTTCTTTAAACTGCACCACAGGCCATGTGCTCTGAACCTCTCCAGCACAAGGCGGAGATGGTAGAGGTTCTCCTTTTCATCTTCGCTGTAAACGATTATGTCGTCTAGATATACTTTGACGAATTTATCGACATAACCAACCAACACTTCCGTCATAAGGATTTGGAAACTTCCAGGTGCATTCGTTAGACCAAACGGCATTGAGTTAAACTCATAACAAGCTCCATCAGGCGTAGCAGAAGCTGTATACTTTTTACTAGCCTCATCCATGGGTATCTGCCAAAACCCAGACTTCAGATCCAAAGAAGTGAACACTCTCGCTGTTCCGAGCTCTTTGATAGTCTCGTGAATACCTGGCAATACCGACGACTCGGGTATTGTCAGACTATTCAACTTCCTGTAGTCGACACAAAACCGAGCCGTACCGTCCTTCTTCGTGACGATAACGACCGGACTAATAAAGGCAGAATGGGACCTACTTATGACACCTGCAGCGAGCATCTTATCCACCTCCTCTTGGATAAGAGCCCTCTTCTGATCGGAAACTTTGTACGGACGGAGCTTGAAGGGTAGCTCCTCCTTCAATCGGATTTTGTGGCAAGCAGCCCTCGTCACTGGTTGCCTTGGAGATTCGTAAAAGACGTCTCCAAACTCTCGGATAAGACTCCGAAATTCCTTTCTCGAGAACGCCGGTAGCTGTACGTCCGCTACCTGTGGTTCAGGGAACTTTTCTGGTGGAAGATAGACCTCCTCCGCCCAGAAAATAGTTTGCCTAGGCCCCTTTCCAACGTACATGGTGCGACGTGCAAAGTCGACCATAGCCTCGTTTGATGCCAGCCAGGGACACCCGAGCAGAAGATCCTCGACAAGATCATCCACCACTTGCACGACAACTTCGTGAACAACACCATCTATTAACAGTTCGACTATTGTCTCCCCTAGACTGGTGATGCCACGACCGGCGCATGCAAGCTGCAACGGTGTCACTTGCTTCCTATCCACCCTCCAGGTGACAGGCAACAAACTACGTTTCAGGAGATTTAGCGAACTTCCGCTGTCCACCAAAACCCTAACTCGACGACCCATCAGTTCAGCCTCGATTCGCGGCAACTGATGCAATCGTCCCTCAACCTTGTTGTTCGCTAAGCTAGTATCACAGCGACGATATAGACACAATGGATCCAGCAGATCCACCTCCGACTTCTCCCTAAGCGGGTCGGTCTCAATGAAACTCAGAAGTTCCGACTTGCGATTGACATCAAGTACTGCAGCACCAACTGCAGCCAACAATGGGACTTGGCGATTGCATCCCTCAGGAACCTCGCCTCCGCCCCGATTAAGACGTGTAACTCTCTCAGATGACATGCCTACCACGCCTCTGGTATCTACCAACGGGGAATGGCGATTCGCACCTGCGATCCCATCTGCTCTGCCCCTCGATACCGTCCTTGAGACTTGGCATGCATCGACCTCGAAACCTGCGTCCTGTGTGGGAGTGAGTGACAGACCACCACCCTCGGTGTCTTCACTACCCCGAAGTGGAACCGAAAAGAGTACGTCACTCTCGACGACTTTTTCGTTCCGAAACCTTGATTCGCAATCTTCCCTTGGATACGCCTTTTCATCTCGACTTGTGCCTATACCGGACCTGTGCCCAGTTTGCAGTGCCCTAGCACTCTCTTTGACAACAGGCCCCTCCTGGTCCTTCTGTATACCGATCACTAACTCCGAAACCTTGTGTTGTGGCGGATGGAACGACCCACCAACAACGACCTGGGGTACCTCGATGATCTCACAACTCCATGAACCTGAAGATGATTCATAACCCCTTTCATTCGTTCCAAAACTAGAACCTGAATTCTTTGAAATGACTTTCAACTCTCTACGTTTAACGTCTGCCGACGAGTGAACTTTTTTCCGCCTACCACCAGTGGCGCGATCCACACGCTCATCTACCACACTGAAACAAACAGATTCACAATCTGACCGGTCTGCCCAATGTAGTTTGCCTGATGACGGTGGCGTTTCGGCTGAAACGACTCCAGCTTCAACATCCTGGAACTCCTTCTCCTCCTCCTTGTTGGGAATACATGCCGCATAATTTCTATGACAGTCCAACACTGTCACAGAACCGCAAAACGGTGTTGAAGGAGTACCTACTCCGATGGAGCCCCCTGATGGCTCCTGTTGGAGTTTTTTGATTCTTCTTTGCAAACTGCAATTTTGTCTGCGTCCTTAAGTGACGTCTTACGACGCGAGGTTTTACTCGCCTGCACGGTATTAACCGTATGAGCCTTATTGGCCTGATCTAACGGTTTTGTTCCCGCACTCTGACGTTTGGGACCGTTCTTGTTGTCATTTTGCTGAGGGCAATCTTTGTTCCAATGAGCTCCCCCGCAAGTGAAACATCCGCTCGAAGGAGCGTTGTTTCCTCCAGAACGCCTCGATTGATCATAATTCTGGAATTTAGTGCCATTGTTGTTAAAGTTATTGGACCTAACATGGTTCGAACCCCTGTTGTCCTGTAGCTGTCCCTGAGGACGTTTAGGTGGCACATCGTCGGCCTGATGAGGACGGTTGGTGTTCGAAACAAGTTTCGGCCCCAACTGTACACTTTGGCTGGTGCTACGAAGTAGCGTCTCGACAGCAACAGCTTTTTGTGTCAGCTCTTCAATAGTTGCAAATCTATGCAATTGCAAATGGACTTTGATATCCGGTCTGATCCGGTTCAATATTAATCGCACAACCCTTCCTTCGTCCATCTCTGGGTAGAGCCTCTGTGAAAGACTCCACTTGTTCAGGATGAAGGAAGTTATTGACTCTCCCTTCGGCTGGTCAGTGCCAAAGAACTCCGCTTCTAAGCTCGAGACCAACAGATCGTTATCGAACCGTTCCTGGAGCCGATTTGTGAAAAACTGCCAGTTTAGGCGTGAGTTTCGATATGGAGCATACCACTGCTGGGCTGCTCCCTTGAGCCACTGAGCTGCAACGCTCACCCAGACGGTTGGATCAAAGCCCCCCAAATAATCCTCAGAGGATTGGATAAATTGAATTGGATCTTCGTGAGGAAGCCCACTGAAACTGGGATGTGGTTTATTGTTAATTAAACCCCCATCAACACCGTTTAGGGTTCCCCGACGTCTGTCCTCCAGCAAATCCGCGAGTCGCACGAGCACGTCGTCGACCCCCGTCACTGGTCTTCTGGGATTCTCCTGAATCCGGACTGTGGGCACTGGCCTCCTCGATGGGTAATATCCACTCCTGTGGACATCACCGGGGTTGGAAGCGACGTTTCGAGCAACTCGAGGGACATCCTCAGATTCCCTATAATGCCGATTCCCGGTTGGCAACCGGGTAAACGTGCCATATGGGCGCCAAAGGGTTTCCGGTTCACCCATAACCATTTCATTCACTGGGAGTCTCTCAGGAGAGAGATCCCGAACTCTAAGTCTGTTTGCAGGAGGAAGGCTACACCCGCAGATCCCTGAAGACGGTCTGTCTTCAGCAGCCCCACGTTGGGCGCCATGTCTCGTAAAAAGGTGTGGATGGACGGCTTCCGCAAAGTTTCGGATTCCTCCGAACCCATCTTCAGCCACCCACCGCTCTGCTCCTAGTTGCCTGGAGGGCAAGGACGTCGTCACCCAGGGATTTCGGGTGGCAACTTCCGTGTCCCTGCCGACACCCGTCACGAAATCTGCCTTCGTAGCTCTTGTTGCATATTCAGGCTGTGCATAGTGATTCCCTTGGGAGGTACACTGAACCCGCCCCTGGAGAGATATGGGAATGCGAGCATTCCCAACTCCCTCCGAGAGCCTTCCACCACCCCCTAGTTCATCCACTAGGGCCTCAGCATCACCCGGTTCCCTTAGGGTATGCACATCTATAGCCTCTGGCCTCCGCTGTGGTGCGTGGGGCACACCCGATGACCCCGGAGCGCTTCGGCGCATTCCGAGGGGGCGTACCCCACGAGCTTCGCCAGCACGGACTCCTTCGTAGCCCTCCGACCTACAAACAGAAACATTTCTCGTTATTCTAAATTGCTCTAAACGGGCTTCCAAAGGTGGAGTTGTGACAACTCCCGCGGAATCGATTACTAACCCTACCTGAGCCGACGGGGAAGGCTGCCTCCCTCCGTCTAAGCTCGACTCTAAAGTACCTTGGTCCAGCACACTTCTCGGGGACAAGGTAGTTGACATCGTCAACTCACGGTATTCCCCGGTATTACGTACCTGGGGGACGTCTCCGTCGAGGCGTCGCGACGCTTCGGGGAATAGACGCCTGGCGTCTAAGTCACCCGACGGCGGAGGTGTCCGAGAAAGCCCAACGCCGGCGAACACGGCTTGGGTATTCTCCTCCGCGAGCATATGAGATCTCAATCTCATATTCGTCATTGCTCTAAAGGACAAACAATTACGGCTGTAATGTATTGTCGGGCTACTTGCGTGTGCAAGTGTGTGGCAAAGGAGAAGTGCACTAAAATCGACCTCGCGTCGACCCAACTCAAGTGTGACGATGAGAAGGGTCACCCTATAGCTAACTAACCTAACACCTAACAAGACCTCGCCGGGAAATGGACGAGGGAGGAAGGATTCACGGTTTAGAAAAACTATCTAAATAAAATTTCCTAACTTCAAAAATTGTGTGAAGCACCAAAAAGGTAAATTAAACTTGAAAAATTTTACTTTAAAAATTACAACTGGATGTGACAAAAACCAAGACAGAAATTTGGGTAAAAGGATCACGGAGCCTAACCAGACTGTCTCAGGTGGAAAAGCCAAGAACAGCCGCAGGAAATAGGTATGGGAAGGACGCGAAACCCCTAGGTACCACAGGAAATGTGGCTCGCCAACGACAAAGTCGCAGCTAATGATGTCTTGACAGGCCGAGGAATTTAAGCTCGAACGATACAATCTTCGTGGAACTCTACGATCGAGCCGATTGTATCAGGTGAGATCTCGTTTTGGTGCCTGACCCCTTTTCATACGATGGGGATTTTTCGTCAACGTCGCGTACAGGTATTAAGTCGGGAAATAACTTTGATGAAGTTAAATCCCTAAGTGTCCGTTGCAAAAGATCACTTTACACTGATTATTGCTCGAGAGTTAAACTACCTATCAACGTACTTTCGTAGCGCGAATAAAACACCTGTAAACCGTACAAGTGAGTCTTAACCCCCTTTAAGATAGAAACAAAACGTTATGAATCTACTGTGAACTGAATTATTATTACCGAGAACCTGACTCTAACTGCTAGCCAAAACGATGAATTGCAGAGACAAAAGGCAAAGCCAAACAAACGTAAGTTATTTAACGGAAACACAAAATTGATTATTACACTGCAATTCGACAAGAAAGAGTGGCTGTCTGCTGCTTCGCTGCTTGCATATTTATGCAATCCTGACTGCTGAATCCGCGACACCCATTGGCCTAGAGGGCCAAAGTGGGCGTCGCCCTTGGCTGAACAAAACCCTAGCTCGCGAAAACGCGCGGGATTTGGGCAAATGACCGTTAAAGTCCCGTTACCTGCGTTTTCTAGGGAGTATTTGACAAAAGTCACTAAATACTCCCCAGATCTAGGGAGATATTGAAAGTCAGAATTTCAGATATCTCGATTCCTAGGGCGGTCCGATATTCGGAGAGCCCCGAGAAAAACCATAACCCAACGTGATTCTTGAACGCCGAAGAAATACACGTATTCCTTCGCCGAGGAATCTATACCCGTTTTCCGATTTGGCCAACCTGATGAGAAATCGAATTGAAATAAAATAATTTGTGAAAACAAATGGAGCCACGGAATCTTTCCACCCAACAAGAGACTAGCGTGTCGAAACCTTGCTCTAAGTGTTCTGTATCCCGGGTGCTCGACTGTTTGGGGCCACAAATTAATAAAATTGAAAACTAGTCAGGAATTTCCGGTAAATCGGTAAAACTACGTACAGTGGAGTTCCACTGGGTGGAGATTGGGACTTTACATCATACAGGGTGAGACTAGACTAGTGACCTGAATATAATGCAAAAATCTAATATTATTCGACTGGCTTCTAGGTGAAAATTGAGAGTTATTAAGTGTAAAAATGGCTCACTAAAGGTGACCATACACAAAAAAAATCATCGTAGGAGCGCGGCGAGCCTGCCCTGCGACAGTTTCGACTTGTCCCAACTTGTCTCGACTTGTTCTGACTTGTCCCGACTTGTAACGATTTGTACCGATTTGTCCCGACTTGTACCGACTTGTCCCGACTTGCCCCGGATTGTCCCAACTTGTCCCGACTTGTCCCGACTTGTACCGACTTGTCCCGACTTGTCCGGATTGTCCCAACTTGTTTCGACTTGTCCCAACTTGTCTCGACTTGTCCTGACTTGTCCCGACTTGTACCGATTTGTCCCGACTTGTACCGACTTGTCCTGACATGTCCCGGATTGTCCAAACTTGTCCCGACTTGTTTCGACTTGTACCGACTTGTCCCGACTTGTCCCGGATTGTCCAACCTTGTCCCGACTTCTTCCGACTTGTCTTGACATGTACCGACTTGTCCCGACTTGTACCGACTTGTCCCGACTTGTCCCCGATTGTCCCAACTTGTACCGACTTGTCCCAACGTGTCCAGTATTGTCCAAACTTTTCCCGACTCCAACCGACTTGTCCCGACTTGTGCAGACTTGTCCCGACCTGTCCCAGATTGTCCAAACTTGTCCCGACTTGTCCCGACTTGTCCCGACTTGTCCCGACTAGTCCTGACTTGTCCTGACTTGTCACGACTTGTCCCGACTTGTACCGACTTGTCCTGACTTGTCCCGACTTGTTCTGACTTGTCCTGACTTGTCCCGACTTGTCCCGACTCGTTTCGACTTGTGTCGACTTGTCCTGACTTGTCCTGACTTGTCACGACTTGTCCCGACTTGTCTTGCATTGTCCAAACTCAACCCGACTTGTACCGACTTGTACCGACTTGTCCCGACTTGTCCTGACTTGTCCTTCATTGTCCAAACTTGTCCCGACTTGTCCCTTATTGTCCAAACTTGTCCTGACATTTCTCGACTTGTCCTGACTTGTCCCGACTTGTCCCGACTTGTCCTGACTTGTCCCGACTTGGTCTGACATGTCACGTCTTATCCCGACTTGTCCAGACTTGTCCCGACTTTTCCCGGCTTGTTCTGTTTTGTTCTAACTTGTCACGCCATGTCTCGACTTGTCCTGACTTGTTCCGACTTGTTCCGACTTGTCCCGGCTTGTTCTGACTTGTTCTAACTTGTCCCGACTTGTTCCGGCTTGTTCTGACTTGTTCTAACTTGTCACGCCATGTCCCGATTTGTCCTGACTTGTTCCGACTTGTCCCGACTTGTCCCGGATTGTTCTGACTTGTTCTAACTTGTCACGCCATGTCCCGACTTGTACTGACTTGTCTTGACTTGTCTCGACTTGTCCAGACTTGTCTCGACTTGTCCCGGCTTGTTCTGACTTGTTCTAACTTGTCACGCCATGTCCCAACTTGTCTTGACTTGTTTCGACTTGTCCCTACTTGTCCCGGATTGTTCTGACTTGTTCTAACTTGTCACGCCATGTCCCGACTTGTACTGACTTGTCCCGACTTGTCTCGACATGTCCAGACTTGTCGCGACTTGTCCCGGCTTGTTCTGACTTGTTCTAACTTGTCACGCCTTGTATTGATTTGTACTGATTTGTCCAGACTTGTCCCGACTTGTCCCGGCTTGTTTTGACTTGTTCTAACTTGTCACGCCATGTCCCGACTTGTCCTGACTTGTTCCGACTTTTCCCGACTTGTCTTGACTTGTCCCTACATGTCCCGACTTGTTCAGACTTGTCCCGACTTGTACCGATTTGTACCGATTTGTCCCGACTTGTACCGACTTGTCCCGACTTGTCCCGTATTGTCCCAACTTGTACCGACTTGTCCCGACTTGTCCCGGATTGTCCCAACTTGTTTCGACTTGTCCCGACTTGTACCGACTTGGTCCGACTTGTCTCGACTTGTTCCGACTTGTCCCGAGATGTCCCAACTTGTTTCGACTTGTCCCAACTTGTCTCGACTTGTTTTGACTTGTCCCGACTTGTACCGATTTGTACCGATTTGTCCCGACTTGTAACGACTTGTCCCGACTTGCCCCGGATTTTCCCAACTTGTCCCGACTTGTCCCGACTTGTCCCGACTTGTCCCGACTTGTCCCGACTTGTCCCGACTAGTCCCGACTTGTTCCGACATGTCTAATCTTATCCTGACTTGTCCCGACTTGTCCTGACTTGTCCCGACTTCTTTCGACTTTTTTCGACTTGTCCTGAATTGTTTCGATATGTCCCGACTTCTCTCGACTTGTCCCGACTTGTCCTGACTTGTCCCGACTTGTACCAACTTGTACCGACTTGTCCCGACTTGTCCCGGTTTGTCCAAACTTGTCCCGACTTGTACCGACTTGTCCCGACTTGTACCGACTTGTCCCGACTTGTCCCGACTTGTCCCGACTTGTCCCAACGTGTCCCGTATTGTCCAAACTTGTCCCGACTTGTCACTCATTGTACAAACTTGTCCCGACATGTCCTGACTTGTCCTGAATTGTCCCGACTTGTCCTGACTTGTCCCGACTTCTTTCGACTTTTTTCGACTTGTCCTGACTTGTTTTGATATGTCCTGACTTGTCTCGACTTGTCCCGACTTGTACCAACTTGTACCGACTTGTCCCGGCTTGTCCCGGTTTGTCCAAACTTGTCCCGACTTGTACCGACTTGTCCCGACTTGTCCCGACTTGTCCCGACTTGTCCCAACGTGTCCCGTATTGTCCAAACTTGTCCCGACTTGTCACTCATTGTACAAACTTGTCCCGACATGTCCTGACTTGTCCTGACTTGTCCCGACTTGTCCTGACTTGTCCCGACTTCTTTCGACTTTTTTCGACTTGTCCTGACTTGTTTTGATATGTCCTGACTTGTCTCGACTTGTCCCGACTTGTACCAACTTGTACCGACTTGTCCCGGCTTGTCCCGGTTTGTCCAAACTTGTCCCGACTTGTACCGACTTGTCCCGACTTGTCCCGACTTGTACCGACTTGTTTCGACTTGTTCTAACTTGTCACGCCATGTCCCGACTTGTCCTGACTTGTTCCGACTTGTCCCGACTTGTCTTGACTTGTTCTCACTTGTCCCGACTTGTCCCGACTTGTCCAGACTTGTCCCGACTTGTCCCGGCTTGTTCTGACTTGTTCTAACTTGTCACGCCATGTCTCGACTTGTCCTGACTTGTTCCGACTTATCCCGACTTGTCCCGGCTTGTTCTGACTTGTTCCAACTTGTCCCAAATTGTTCCGACTTGTCCTGACTTGTTTTGACTTGTCCCGACTTGTCCCGGATTGTTCTGACTTTTTCTAACTTGTCACGCCATGTCCCGACTTGTACTGACTTGTCCCGACTTGTCTCGACTTGTCCAGACTTGTCCCGACTTGTCCCGGATTGTTCTTACTTGTTCTAACTTGTCACGCCATGTCCCGACTTGTTCCGACTTGTTCCGACTTGAACTGACTTGTCCAGACTTGTACCGACTTGTCCCGACCTGTCATGACTTGTCCCGACTTGTCTCGACTTGTCCCGGATTGTATAAACTTGTCCCAACTTGTACCGACTTGTTCCGACTTGTACCGACTTGTCCCGGATTGCCACAACTTGTACCGACTTGTCCCAACGTGTCCCGTATTGTCCAAACTTTTCCCGACTTGAACCGACTTGTCCCGACTTGTCCAGACTTGTACCGACTTGTCCCGACCTGTCCCAGATTGTCCAATCTTGTCCCGACTTGTCCCGACTTGTCCCGACTTGTCCTGACTTGTCCTAACTTGTCCTGACTTGTTCTGACTTGTCCTGACTTGTCCCGACTTGTCCCGTTTTGTTTCGACTTGTTTCGACTTGTCCTGACTTGTCACGACTTGTCCCAGGTTGTCCAAACATGTCCCGACTTGTACCAACTTGTTCCGACTTGTTCCAACTTTTCTTGGATTGTCCAAACTTGTCCCGACTTGTACTGACTTTTCCCGACTTGTATCGACTTGTCCCGACTTGTCCCTTATTGTCCAAACTTGTCCCGACTTGTCCCTTATTGTCCAAACTTGTCCCGACATTTCTCGACTTGTCCTGACTTGTCCCGACTCGTCCCGACTTGTCCCGAATTGTCCCGACTTGTCCCAACTTGTCCCGACTTATCCCGATTTGTCCTGACTTGTCCTGACTTGTCCTGACTTGTCCTAACTTGTCCCAACTCGTCCCGACTTGTTCCGACTTGTCCCGACTGGTACCGACTTGTCTTGAATTGTCCCGACTTGTCCCGACTTGTCCCGAATTGTCCCGACTTGTCCCTACTTGTCCCGACTTGTCCCGACTTGTTCTGACTTGTCACGTCTTGTCCCGACTTGTCCCGACTTGTCCTGACTTGTTTTGACTCGTCCTGACTTGTACCGACTTGTCCCGACTTGTCCCAGATTGTCCAAACTTGTCCTGACTTGTACCGACTTGTCCCGTCTTGTCCAGACATGTTCCGACTTGTTCTGACTTGTCCCGACTTGTCCCAACTTGTTTCGACTTCTTTTGACTTGTCTTGACTTGTCCTGACTTGTCACGACTTGTCCCGACCTGTCCCGAATTGTCCCGACTTGTCCCAACTTGTCCTGACTTATCCCGACTTGTCCTGACTTGTCCTGACTTGTCCTAACTTGTCTTAACTCGTCCCGACTTGTTCCGACCTGTCCCGACTTGTACCGACTTGTCCTGACTTGTCCCGACTTGTCCCGACTTGTTTCGACTTGTCCCGACTTGTCCCGACTTGTCCCTTATTGTCCAAACTTGTCCCGACATTTCTCGACTTGTCCTGACTTGTCCCGACTCGTCCCGACTTGTCCCGACTTGTCCCGACTTGTTCTGACACGTCACGTCTTATCCCGACTTGTCCCCACTTGTCCCGACTTGTCCCGACTTGTCCCGACTTGTCCTGACTTGTCCCGACTTCTTTCGACTTTTTTCGACTTGTCCTGACTTGTTTCGATTTGTCCCGACTTGTCTCGACTTGTCCCGACTTGTCCTGACTTGTACCGACTTGTCCCAACTTGTACCGACTTGTCCCGACTTGTCCCGGTTTGTCCAAACTTTTCCTGACTTGTACCGACTTGTCCCGACTTTAACCGACTTGTCCCGACTTGTCCCGACTTGTCCCGACTTGTCTCGACTTGTCCCTACTTGTTCTGATTTGTCACGTCTTGTCCCGACCTGTCCGGACTTGTCCCGAATTGTCCCGACTTGTCCCAACTTGTCCCGACTTATCCCGACTTGTCCTGACTTGTCCTGACTTGTCCTGACTTGTCCTAACTTGTCCCAACTCGTCCCGACTTGTTCCGACTTGTCCCGACTTGTACCGACTTGTCTTGACTTGTCCCGACTTGTCCCGACTTGTCCCGAATTGTCCCGACTTGTCCCTACTTGTCCCGACTTGTCCCGACTTGTTCTGACTTGTCACGTCTTGTCCCGACTTGTCCCGCCTTGTCCTGACTTGTTTTGACTCGTCCTGACTTGTACCGACTTGTCCTGACTTGTCCCAGATTGTCCAAACTTGTCCTGACTTGTACCGACTTGTCCCGACTTGTCCCGTCTTGTCCAGACATGTTCCGACTTGTTCTGACTTGTCCCGACTTGTCCCAACTTGTTTCGACTTCTTTCGACTTGTCTTGACTTGTCCTGACTTGTCACGACTTGTCCCGACCTGTCCCGAATTGTCCCGACTTGTCCCAACTTGTCCTGACTTATCCCGACTTGTCCTGACTTGTCCTGACTTGTCCTGACTTGTCCTAACTTGTCTTAACTCGTCCCGACTTGTTCCGACTTGTCCCGACTTGTACCGACTTGTCCTGACTTGTCCCGACTTGTCCTTACTTGTCCTGACTTGTCACGACTTATCCCGACTTGTCTCGACTTGTCCCGGATTGTCCAAACATGTCCCGACTTGTACCGACTTGTACCGACTTGTCGCGGATTGTCCCGACTTGTACCGACTTGTCCCGACTTGTCCCAACGTGTCCCGTATTGTCCAAACTTTTCCCGACTTGAACTGACTTGTCATGACTTGTCCAGACTTGTACCGACTTGTCCCGACCTGTCCCAGATTGTCCAAACTTGTCCCGACTTGTCCCGACTTGTCCCGACTTGTCCTGACTTGTCCCGACTTGTCCTGACTTGTCCTGACTTGTCACGACTTATCCCGACTTGTCCCGACTTGTCCCGACTTGTCCTGACTTGTCCCGACTTGTCCTGACTTGTCCTGACTTGTCACGACTTATCCCGACTTGTACCGACTTGTCCTAACTTGTCCCGACTTGTTCGGACTTGTCCTGACTTGTCACGACTTGTCTTGGATTGTCCAAACTTGTCCCGACTTGTACCGACTTGTACCGACTTGTACCAACTTGTCCTGACTTGTCCCTTATTGTCCAAACTTGTCCCGACTTGTCCCTTATTGTCCAAACTTGTCCCGACATTTCTCGACTTGTCCTGACTTGTCCCGACTTGTCTACACTTGTCCCGACTTGTCCCGATTTGTCCCGACTTGTTCTGACATGTCACGTCTTATCCCGACTTGTCCCGACATGTCCCGACTTGTCCCGACTTGTCCTGACTTGTCCCGACTTCTTTCGACTTTTTCCGACTTGTCCTGACTTGTCCCGACTTGTCCCAACTTGTACCGACTTGTCCCGACTTGTCCCGACTTGTCCCGACTTGTCCTGGTTTGTCCAAACTTGTCCCGACTTGTTCCGACTTGTCCCGACTTGTACCGACTTGTCCCGACTTGTCCCGACTTGTCCCGACTTGTCCCGGTTTGTCCAACCTTGTCCCGACTTCTTCCGACTTGTCTCGACTTGTCCCGACTTGTCCAGACTTGTCCCGACTTGTCCCAACTTGTACCGACTTATCCCGACTTGTTCTGGTTTGTCCAAACTTGTCCCGACTTGTACCGACTGGTCCTGACATGTCCCGGATTGTCCAAACTTGTCCCGACTTGTACCGACTTGTCCCGGATTGTCCAACCTTGTCCCGACTTCTTCCGACTTGTCTTGACTTGTACCGACTTGTCCCGATTTGTACCGACTTGTCCCGACTTGACCCCGATTGTCCCAACTTGTACCGACTTGTCCCAACGTGTCCAGTATTGTCCAAACTTTTCCCGAACCCAACCGACTTGTCCCGACTTGTCCAGACTTGTACCGACTTGTCCCGACCTGTCCCAGATTGTCCAAACTTGTCCCGACTTGTTCTGACTTGTTCTAACTTGTCACGCCATGTCCCGACTTGTACTGACTTGTCCCGACTTGTCTCGACTTGTCCAGACTTGTCCCGACTTGTCTCGGCTTGTTCTGACTTGTTCTAACTTGTCACGCCATGTCCCGACTTGTACTGACTTGTCCAGACTTGTACCGACTTGTCCCGGCTTGTTTTGACTTGTTCTAACTTGTCACGCCATGTCCCGACTTGTCCTGACTTGTTCCGACTTGTCCCGACTTGTCTTGACTCTTCCCTACATGTCCCGACTTGTCCAGACTTGTCCCGACTTGTACCGATTTGTACCGATTTGTCCCGACTTGTACCGACATGTCCCGACTTGTCCCGGATTGTCCCAACTTGTACCGACTTGTCTCGACTTGTCCCGGATTGTCCCAACTTGTTCCGACTTGTCCCGACTTGTACCGACTTGTTCCGACTTGTCTCGACTTGTTCCGACTTGTCCCGAAATGTCCCAACTTGTTTCGACTTGTCCCAACTTGTCTCGACTTGTTCTGACTTGTCCCGACTTGTAACGATTTGTACCGATTTGTCCCGACTTGTACCGACTTGTCCCGACTTGCCCCGGATTGTCCCAACTTGTCCCGACTTGTCCCGACTTGTACCGACTTGTCCCGACTTGTCCGGATTGTCCCAACTTGTTTCGACTTGTCCCAACTTGTCTCGACTTGTCCTGACTTGTACCGACTTGTACCGATTTGTCCCGACTTGTACCGACTTGTCCTGACATGTCCCGGATTGTCCAAACTTGTCCCGACTTGTTTCGACTTGTACCGACTTGTCCCGACTTGTCCCGGATTGTCCAACCTTGTCCCGACTTCTTCCGACTTGTCTTGACATGTACCGACTTGTCCCGACTTGTACCGACTTGTCCCGACTTGTCCCCGATTGTCCCAACTTGTACCGACTTGTCCCAACGTGTCCAGTATTGTCCAAACTTTTCCCGACTCCAACCGACTTGTCCCGACTTGTGCAGACTTGTCCCGACCTGTCCCAGATTGTCCAAACTTGTCCCGACTTGTCCCGACTTGTCCCGACTTGTCCCGACTTGTCCTGACTTGTCCTGACTTGTCACGACTTGTCCCGACTTGTACCGACTTGTCCTGACTTGTCCCGACTTGTTCTGACTTGTCCTGACTTGTCCCGACTTGTCCCGACTCGTTTCGACTTGTGTCGACTTGTCCTGACTTGTCCTGACTTGTCACGACTTGTCCCGACTTGTCTTGCATTGTCCAAACTCAACCCGACTTGTACCGACTTGTACCGACTTGTCCCGACTTGTCCTGACTTGTCCCTCATTGTCCAAACTTGTCCCGACTTGTCCCTTATTGTCCAAACTTGTCCCGACATTTCTCGACTTGTCCTGACTTGTCCCGACTTGTCCCGACTTGTCCTGACTTGTCCCGACTTGGTCTGACATGTCACGTCTTATCCCGACTTGTCCAGACTTGTCCCGACTTTTCCCGGCTTGTTCTGTTTTGTTCTAACTTGTCACGCCATGTCTCGACTTGTCCTGACTTGTTCCGACTTGTTCCGCCTTGTCCCGGCTTGTTCTGACTTGTTCTAACTTGTCCCGACTTGTTCCGGCTTGTTCTGACTTGTTCTAACTTGTCACGCCATGTCCCGACTTGTCCTGACTTGTTCCGACTTGTCCCGACTTGTCCCGGATTGTTCTGACTTGTTCTAACTTGTCACGCCATGTCCCGACATGTACTGACTTGTCTTGACTTGTCTCGACTTGTCCAGACTTGTCTCGACTTGTCCCGGCTTGTTCTGACTTGTTCTAACTTGTCACGCCATGTCCCAACTTGTCTTGACTTGTTCCGACTTGTCCCTACTTGTCCCGGATTGTTCTGACTTGTTCTAACTTGTCACGCCATGTCCCGACTTGTACTGACTTGTCCCGACTTGTCTCGACATGTCCAGACTTGTCGCGACTTGTCCCGGCTTGTTCTGACTTGTTCTAACTTGTCACGCCTTGTATTGATTTGTACTGATTTGTCCAGACTTGTCCCGACTTGTCCCGGCTTGTTTTGACTTGTTCTAACTTGTCACGCCATGTCCCGACTTGTCCTGACTTGTTCCGACTTTTCCCGACTTGTCTTGACTTGTCCCTACATGTCCCGACTTGTTCAGACTTGTCCCGACTTGTACCGATTTGTACCGATTTGTCCCGACTTGTACCGACTTGTCCCGACTTGTCCCGTATTGTCCCAACTTGTACCGACTTTTCCCGACTTGTCCCGGATTGTCCCAACTTGTTTCGACTTGTCCCGACTTGTACCGACTTGGTCCGACTTGTCTCGACTTGTTCCGACTTGTCCCGAGATGTCCCAACTTGTTTCGACTTGTCCCAACTTGTCTCGACTTGTTTTGACTTGTCCCGACTTGTACCGATTTGTACCGATTTGTCCCGACTTGTTCCGACATGTCTAATCTTATCCTGACTTGTCCCGACTTGTCCTGACTTGTCCCGACTTCTTTCGACTTTTTTCGACTTGTCCTGAATTGTTTCGATATGTCCCGACTTCTCTCGACTTGTCCCGACTTGCCCCGGATTTTCCCAACTTGTCCCGACTTGTCCCGACTTGTCCCGACTTGTCCCGACTTGTCCCGACTTGTCCCGACTAGTCCCGACTTGTTCCGACATGTCTAATCTTATCCTGACTTGTCCCGACTTGTCCTGACTTGTCCCGACTTCTTTCGACTTTTTTCGACTTGTCCTGAATTGTTTCGATATGTCCCGACTTCTCTCGACTTGTCCCGACTTGTCCTGACTTGTCCCGACTTGTACCAACTTGTACCGACTTGTCCCGACTTGTCCCGGTTTGTCCAAACTTGTCCCGACTTGTACCGACTTGTCCCGACTTGTACCGACTTGTCCCGACTTGTCCCGACTTGTCCCGACTTGTCCCAACGTGTCCCGTATTGTCCAAACTTGTCCCGACTTGTCACTCATTGTACAAACTTGTCCCGACATGTCCTGACTTGTCCTGACTTGTCCCGACTTGTCCTGACTTGTCCCGACTTCTTTCGACTTTTTTCGACTTGTCCTGACTTGTTTTGATATGTCCTGACTTGTCTCGACTTGTCCCGACTTGTACCAACTTGTACCGACTTGTCCCGGCTTGTCCCGGTTTGTCCAAACTTGTCCCGACTTGTACCGACTCGTCATGACTTGTACCGACTTGTCCCGACTTGTACCGACTTGTCCCGACTTGTCCCGACTTGTACCGACTTGTTTCGACTTGTTCTAACTTGTCACGCCATGTCCCGACTTGTCCTGACTTGTTCCGACTTGTCCCGACTTGTCTTGACTTGTTCTCACTTGTCCCGACTTGTCTCGACTTGTCCTGACTTGTTCCGACTTATCCCGACTTGTCCCGGCTTGTTCTGACTTGTTCCAACTTGTCCCAAATTGTTCCGACTTGTCCTGACTTGTTTTGACTTGTCCCGACTTGTCCCGGATTGTTCTGACTTTTTCTAACTTGTCACGCCATGTCCCGACTTGTACTGACTTGTCCCGACTTGTCTCGACTTGTCCAGACTTGTCCCGACTTGTCCCGGATTGTTCTTACTTGTTCTAACTTGTCACGCCATGTCCCGACTTGTTCCGACTTGTTCCGACTTGAACTGACTTGTCCAGACTTGTACCGACTTGTCCCGACCTGACATGACTTGTCCCGACTTGTCTCGACTTGTCCCGGATTGTATAAACTTGTCCCAACTTGTACCGACTTGTTCCGACTTGTACCGACTTGTCCCGGATTGTCACAACTTGTACCGACTTGTCCCAACGTGTCCCGTATTGTCCAAACTTTTCCCGACTTGAACCGACTTGTCCCGACTTGTCCAGACTTGTACCGACTTGTCCCGACCTGTCCCAGATTGTCCAATCTTGTCCCGACTTGTCCCGACTTGTCCCGACTTGTCCTGACTTGTCCTAACTTGTCCTGACTTGTTCTGACTTGTCCTGACTTGTCCCGACTTGTCCCGTTTTGTTTCGACTTGTTTCGACTTGTCCTGACTTGTCACGACTTGTCCCAGGTTGTCCAAACATGTCCCGACTTGTACCAACTTGTTTCGACTTGTTCCAACTTTTCTTGGATTGTCCAAACTTGTCCCGACTTGTACTGACTTTTCCCGACTTGTATCGACTTGTCCCGACTTGTCCCTTATTGTCCAAACTTGTCCCGACTTGTCCCTTATTGTCCAAACTTGTCCCGACATTTCTCGACTTGTCCTGACTTGTCCCGACTCGTCCCGACTTGTCCCGACTTGTCCCGACTTGTTCTGACACGTCACGTCTTATCCCGACTTGTCCCCACTTGTCCCGACTTGTCCCGACTTGTCCCGACTTGTCCTGACTTGTCCCGACTTCTTTCGACTTTTTTCGACTTGTCCTGACTTGTTTCGATTTGTCCCGACTTGTCTCGACTTGTCCCGACTTGTCCTGACTTGTACCGACTTGTCCCAACTTGTACCGACTTGTCCCGACCTGTCCCGAATTGTCCCGACTTGTCCCAACTTGTCCTGACTTATCCCGACTTGTCCTGACTTGTCCTGACTTGTCCTGACTTGTCCTAACTTGTCTTAACTCGTCCCGACTTGTTCCGACCTGTCCCGACTTGTACCGACTTGTCCTGACTTGTCCCGACTTGTCCCGACTTGTTTCGACTTGTCCGGACTTGTCCCGACTTGTCCCTTATTGTCCAAACTTGTCCCGACATTTCTCGACTTGTCCTGACTTGTCCCGACTCGTCCCGACTTGTCCCGACTTGTCCCGACTTGTTCTGACACGTCACGTCTTATCCCGACTTGTCCCCACTTGTCCCGACTTGTCCCGACTTGTCCCGACTTGTCCTGACTTGTCCCGGTTTGTCCAAACTTTTCCTGACTTGTACCGACTTGTCCCGACTTTAACCGACTTGTCCCGACTTGTCCCGACTTGTCCCGACTTGTCTCGACTTGTCCCTACTTGTTCTGATTTGTCACGTCTTGTCCCGACCTGTCCGGACTTGTCTCGAATTGTCCCGACTTGTCCCAACTTGTCCCGACTTATCCCGACTTGTCCTGACTTGTCCTGACTTGTTTCGATTTGTCCCGACTTGTCTCGACTTGTCCCGGCTTGTCCTGACTTGTACCGACTTGTCCCAACTTGTACCGACTTGTCCCGACTTGTCCCGGTTTGTCCAAACTTTTCCTGACTTGTACCGACTTGTCCCGACTTTAACCGACTTGTCCCGACTTGTCCCGACTTGTCCCGACTTGTCTCGACTTGTCCCTACTTGTTCTGATTTGTCACGTCTTGTCCCGACCTGTCCGGACTTGTCTCGAATTGTCCCGACTTGTCCCAACTTGTCCCGACTTATCCCGACTTGTCCTGACTTGTCCTGACTTGTCCTGACTTGTCCTATTTTGTCCCAACTCGTCCCGACTTGTTCCGACTTGTCCCGACTTGTACCGACTTGTCTTGACTTGTCCCGACTTGTCCCGACTTGTCCCGAATTGTCCCGACTTGTCCCTACTTGTCCCGACTTGTCCCGACTTGTTCTGACTTGTCACGTCTTGTCCCGACTTGTCCCGACTTGTCCTGACTTGTTTTGACTCGTCCTGACTTGTACCGACTTGTCCCGACTTGTCCCAGATTGTCCAAACTTGTCCTGACTTGTACCGACTTGTCCCGACTTGTCCCGTCTTGTCCAGACATGTTCCGACTTGTTCTGACTTGTCCCGACTTGTCCCAACTTGTTTCGACTTCTTTCGACTTGTCTTGACTTGTCCTGACTTGTCACGACTTGTCCCGACCTGTCCCGAATTGTCTCGACTTGTCCCAACTTGTCCTGACTTATCCCGACTTGTCCTGACTTGTCCTGACTTGTCCTGACTTGTCCTAACTTGTCTTAACTCGTCCCGACTTGTTCCGACTTGTCCCGACTTGTTCCGACTTGTCCTGACTTGTCCCGACTTGTCCCGACTTGTTTCGACTTGTCCCGACTTGTCCCGACTTGTTCTGACTTGTCACGTCTTGTCCCGACTTGTCCTGACTTGTTTTGACTCGTCCTGACTTGTACCGACTTGTCCCGAATTGTCCCGGATTGTCCAAACTTGTCCTGACTTGTACCGACTTGTCCCGACTTGTCCCGTCTTGTCCAGACATGTTCCGACTTGTTCTGACTTGTCCCGACTTGTCCCAACTTGTTTCGACTTGTTTCGACTTGTCTTGACTTGTCCTGACTTGTCACGACTTGTCCCGACTTGTCCCGACTTGTCCCGACTTGTCTCGACTTGTGTCGGATTGTCCAAACATGTCCCGACTTGTACCGACTTGTCCCGACTTGTCCCGACTTGTTTCGGCTTGTTCTGACTTGTTCTAACTTGTCACGCCATGTCCCGACTTGTCCTGACTTGTTCCGACTTGTCCCGACTTGTCTTGACTTGTCCACACATGTCCTGACTTGTTCTAACTTGTCACGTCATGTCCCGACTTGTTCCGACTTGAACCGACATGTCCAGACTTGTACCGACTTGTCCCGACCTGTCCCGACTTGTCCCGACTTGTCTCGACTTGTCCCGAATTGTCCAAACTTGTCCCAACTTGTACCAACTTGTCCCGACTTGTACCAACTTGTCCCGGATTGTCACAACTTGTACCGACTTGTCCCAACGTGTCCCGTATTGTCCAAACTTTTCCCGACTTGAACCGACTTGTCCCGACTTGTCCAGACTTGCACCGACTTGTCCCGACCTGTCCCAGATTGTCCAAACTTGTCCCGACTTGTCCCGACTTGTCCCGACTTGTCCCGACTTGTCCTGACTTGTCCTGACTTGTCCTGACCTGTCACGACTTGTCCCGACTTGTTTCGACTTGTTTCGACTTGTCCTGTCTTGTCCTGACTTGTCACAACTTGTCCCGGATTGTCCAAATATGTCCCAACTTGTACCGACTTGTCCCGACTTGTACCGACTTGTCCCAGATTGTCACAACTTGTACCGACTTGTTCCGACTTGTCCCAACTTGTCTTGGATTGTCCAAACTTGTCCCGACTTGTACCGACTTGTCCCGACTTGTCCTGACTTGTCCCTCATTGTCCAAACTTGTCCTGACTTGTTCCTTATTGTCCAAACTTGTCCCGACATTTCTCGACTTGTCCTGACTTGTCCCGACTTGTCCCGACTTGTCCTGACTTGTCCCGACTTGTCCCGACTTGGTCTGACATGTCACGTCTTATCCCGACTTGTCCAGACTTGTCCCGACTTGTCCTGGCTTGTTCTGACTTGTTCTAACTTGTCACGCCATGTCTCGACTTGTCCTGACTTGTTCCGAATTGTTCCGACTTGTCCCGGCTTGTTCTGACTTGTTCTATTTTGTCCCGACTTGTTCCGGCTTGTTCTGACTTGTTCTAACTTGTCACGCCATGTCCCGACTTGTCCTGACTTGTTCCGACTTGTCCCGACTTGTCCCGGATTGTTCTGACTTGTTCTAACTTGACACGCCATGTCCCGACTTGTACTGACTTGTCCCGACTTGTCTCGACTTGTCCAGACTTGTCCCGACTTGTCCCGGCTTGTTCTGACTTGCTCTAACTTGTCACGCCATGTCCCGACTTGTACTGACTTGTCCAGACTTGTCCCGACTTGTCCCGGCTTGTTTTGACTTGTTCTAACTTGTCACGCCATGTCCCGACTTGTCCTGACTTGTTTCGACTTGTCCCGACTTGTCTTGACTTGTCCCTACATGTCCCGACTTGTCCAGACTTGTCCCGACTTGTACCGATTTGTACCGATTTGTCCCGACTTGTACCGACTTGTCTCGACATGTCCCGGATTGTCCCAACTTGTACCGACTTGTCCCGACTTGTCCCGGATTGTCCCAACTTGTTCCGACTTGTCCCGACTTGTACCGACTTGTTCCGACTTGTCTCGACTTGTTCCGACTTGTTCCGACTTGTCCCGAGATGTCCCAACTTGTTTCGACTTGTCCCAACTTGTCTCGACTTGTTCTGACTTGTCCCGACTTGTACCGATTTGTACCGATTTGTCCCGACTTTTAACGACTTGTTCCGACATGTCTAATCTTATCCCGACTTGTCCCGACTTGTCCTGACTTGTCCCGACTTCTTTCGACTTTTTTCGACTTGTCCTGGTTTGTTTCGATATGTCCCGACTTCTCTCGACTTGTCCCGACTTGTCCTGACTTGTTCCGACTTGTACCAACTTGTACCGACTTGTCCCGACTTGTCCCGACTTGTCCCGGTTTGTCCAAACTTGTCCCGACTTGTACCGACTTGTCCCGACTTGTTCCGACTTGTCCCGACTTGTCCCGACTTGTCCAGACTTGTCCCGACTTGTCCCAACGTGTCCCGTATTGTCCAAACTTGTCCCGACTTGTCACTTATTGTACAAACTTGTCCCGACATGTCCCGACTTGTCTCGAATTGTCCCGACTTGTCCCAACATGTACCGACTTGTCCCGACTTGTCCCGGTCGCCAAACTTGTCCCGACTTGTACCGACTTGTCCCGACTTGTACCGACTTGTCCCGACTTGTCCCGACTTGTACCGACTTGTTCCGACTTGTTCTAACTTGTCACGCCATGTCCCGACTTGTCCTGACTTGTTCCGACTTGTCCCGACTCGTCTTGACTTGTTCTCACTTGTCTCGACTTGTCCTGACTTGTTCCGACTTGTCCCGACTTGTCATGGCTTGTTCTGACTTGTTCTAACGTGTCCCAAATTGTTCCGGCTTGTTCTGACTTGTTCTAACTTGTCACGCCATGTCCAGACTTGTCCTGACTTGTTCCGACTTGTCCCGACTTGTCCCGGATTGTTCTGACTTGTTCTCACTTGTCACGCCATGTCCCGACTTGTACTGACTTGTCCCGACTTGTCTCAACTTGTCCAGACTTGTCCCGACTTGTCCCGGCTTGTTCTGACTTGTTCTAACTTGTCACGCCATGTCCCGACTTGTTCCGACTTGAACCGACTTGTCCAGACTTGTCCCGACCTGTCCCGACTTGTCCCGACTTGTCTCGACTTGTCCCGGATTGTCCAAACATGTCCCAACTTGTACCGACTTGTCCCGACTTGTACCGACTTGTCCCGGATTGTCACAACTTGTACCGACTTGTCCCAACTTGTCTCGACTTGTCCTGACTTGTCCCGACTTGTACCGATTTGTCCCGACTTGTACCGACTTGTCCTGACATGTCCCGGATTGTCCAAACTTGTCCCGATTTGTCCCGACTTGTACCGACTTGTCCCGACTTGTACCGACTTGTCCCGACTTGTCCCCGATTGTCCCAACTTGTACCGACTTGTCCCAACGTGTCCAGTACTGTCCAAACTCTTCCCGACTCCAACCGACTTGTCCCGACATGTGCAGACTTGTCCCGACCTGTCTCAGATTGTTCAAACTTGTCCCGACTTGTCTTGACTTGTCCTGACTTGTCCTGACTTGTCACGACTTGTCCCGACTTGTACCGACTTGTCCTGACTTGTCCCAACTTGTTCTGACTTGTCCTGACTTGTTTCGACTTGTCCTGACTTGTCCCGACTTGTTTCGACTTGTCCTGACTTGTCCTGACTTGTCACGACTTGTATCGACTTGTCCCGACTTGTCTCGACTTGCCCCGGATTGTCCAAACTTGTCCCGACTTGTACCGACTTGTCCCGACTCAAACCGACTTGTCCCTTATTGTCCAAACTTGTCCCGACTTGTCACTTATTGTACAAACTTGTCCCGACATGTCCTGACTTGTCCTGACTTGTCCCGACTTGTCCCGACTTGTCCCGACTTGTCCCGACTCCTCCCGACTTGTTCCGACATGTCTAATTTTATCCCGACTTGTTCCGACTTCTTTCGACTTTTTTCGACTTGTCCTGACTTGTTTCGATACGTCCCGACTTCTCTCGACTTGTCCCGACTTGTCCTGGCTTGTCCCGACTTGTACCAACTTGTACCGACTTGTCCCGACTTGTCCCGGTTTGTCCAAACTTGTCCCGACTTGTACCGACTTGTCCCGACTTGTACCGACTTGTCCCGACTTGTCCCGACTTGTCCAGACTTGTCCCGACTTGTCCCAACGTGTCCCATATTGTCCAAACTTGTCCCGACTTGTCACTTATTGTACAAACTTGTCCCGACTTGTCACTTATTGTACAATCTTGTCCCGACATGTCCTGACTTGTCCCGACTTGTCCCGACTTGTCCCGACTTGTCCCGACTTGTCCCGACTTGTTCCGACATGTCTAATTTTATCGTGACTTGTCCCGACTTGTCCTGACTTGTCCCGACTTCTTTCGACTTTTTTCGACTTGTCCTGACTTGTTTCGATATGTCCCGACTTCTCTCGACTTGTCCCGACTTGTCCTGGCTTGTCCCGACTTGTACCAACTTGTACCGACTTGTCCCGACTTGTCCCGGTTTGTCCAAACTTGTCCCGACTTGTACCGACTTGTCCCGACTTGTCCTGACTTGTCCCGACTTCTTTCGACTTTGTTCGACTTGTCCTGACTTGTTTCGATATGTCTCGACTTGTCCCAACTTGTACCGACTTGTCCCGACTTGTCCCGGTTTGTCCAAACTTGTCCCGACTTAAACCGACTTGTCCCGACTTGTCCCTTATTGTCCAAACTTGTCCCGACTCGTCACTTATTGTACAAACTTGTCCCGACATGTCCTGACTTGTCCTGACTTGTCTTTACTTGTCCCGACTTGTCCCGACTTGTCCCGACTTGTTCCGACATGTCTAATTTTATCCCGACTTGTCCCGACTTGTCCTGACTTGTCCCGACTTCTTTCGACTTGTTTCGACTTGTCCTGACTTGTTTCGATATGTCCCGACTTCTCTCGACTTGTCCCGACTTGTCCTGGCTTGTCCCGACTTGTACCAACTTGTACCGACTTGTCCCGACTTGTCCCGGTTTGTCCAAACTTGTCCCGACTTGTACCGACTTGTCCCGAATTGTCCTGACTTGTCCCGACTTGTCCCGACTTGTCCCGACTTGTCCCGACTTGTTCCGACATGTCTAAACTTATCCCGACTTGTCCCGACTTGTCCTGACTTGTCCCGACTTCTTTCGACTTTGTTCGACTTGTCCTGACTTGTTTCGATATGTCTCGACTTGTCCCAACTTGTACCGACTTGTCCCGACTTGTCCCGGTTTGTCCAAACTTGTCCCGACTTGTACCGACTTGTCCCGACTTGTACCGACTTGTCCCGACTTGTCCCGACTTGTACCGACTTGTTCCGACTTGTTTTAACTTGTCACGCCATGTCCCGACTTGTCCTGACTTGTTCCGACTTGTCCCGACTCGTGTTGACTTGTTCTCACTTGTCCCGACTTGTCCCGACTTGTCCCGACTTCTTTCGACTTTGTTCGACTTGTCCTGACTTGTTTCGATATGTCTCGACTTGTCCCAACTTGTACCGACTTGTCCCGACTTGTCCCGGTTTGTCCAAACTTGTCCCGACTTGTACCGACTTGTCCCGACTTGTACCGACTTGTCCCGACTTGTCCCGACTTGTACCGACTTGTTCCGACTTGTTCTAACTTGTCACGCCATGTCCCGACTTGTCCTGACTTGTTCCGACTTGTCCTGACTCGTGTTGACTTGTTCTCACTTGTCCCGACTTGTCCCGACTTGTCCAGACTTGTCCCAACTTGTCCCGGCTTGTTCTGACTTGTTCTTACTTGTCACGCCATGTCCCGACTTATACTGACTTGTCCCGACTTGTCCCGGCTTGTTCTGACTTGTTCTAACTTGTCAGGCCATGTCCCGACTTGTTCCGACTTGAACCGACTTGTCCCGACTTGTCCCGACTTGTTCCGACATGTCTAATTTTATCCCGACTTGTCCCGACTTGTCCTGACTTGTCCCGACTTCTTTCGACTTTTTTCGACTTGTCCTGACTTGTTTCGATATGTCCCGACTTCTCTCGACTTGTCCCGACTTGTCCTGGCTTGTCCCGACTTGTCCCAACTTGTACCGACTTGTCCCGACTTGTCCCGGTTTGTCCAAACTTGTCCCGACTTGTACCGACTTGTCCCGACTTGTCCTGAATTGTCCCGACTTCTTTCGACTTTGTTCGACTTGTCCTGACTTGTTTCGATATGTCTCGACTTGTCCCAACTTGTACCGACTTGTCCCGACTTGTCCCGGTTTGTCCAAACTTGTCCCGACTTGTACCGACTTGTCCCGACTTGTACCGACTTGTCCCGACTTGTCTTGACTTGTACCGACTTGTTCCGACTTGTTCTAACTTGTCACGCCATGTCCCGACTTGTCCTGACTTGTATCGACTTGTCCCGACTTGTCTCGACTTGTCCCGGATTGTCCAAACTTGTCCCGACATGTCCCGACTTGTCCTGACTTGTCCCGACTTGTTCCGACATGTCTAATCTTATCCCGACTTGTCCCGACTTGTCCTGACTTGTCCCGACTTCTTTCGACTTTGTTCGACTTGTCCTGACTTGTTTCGATATGTCTCGACTTGTACCGACTTGTCCCGACTTGTCCCGGTTTGTCCAAACTTGTCCCGACTTGTACCGACTTGTCCCGACTTGTACCGACTTGTCCCGACTTGTCCCGACTTGTACCGACTTGTTCCGACTTGTTCTAACTTGTCACGCCATGTCCCGACTTGTCCTGACTTGTATCGACTTGTCCCGACTTGTCTCGACTTGTCCCGGATTGTCCTAACTTGTCCCGACTTGTACCGACTTGTCCCGACTTAAACCGACTTGTCCCGACTTGTCCCTTATTGTCCAAACTTGTCCTGACTCGTCACTTATTGTACAAACTTGTCCCGACATGTCCTGACTTGTCCTGACTTGTCCCGACTTGTCCCGACTTGTCCCGACTTGTCCCGACTTGTTCCGACATGTCTAATTTTATCCCGACTTGTCCCGACTTGTCCTGACTTGTCCCGACTTCTTTCGACTTGTTTCGACTTGTCCTGACTTGTTTCGATATGTCCCGACTTCTCTCGACTTGTCCTGACTTGTCCTGGCTTGTCCCGACTTGTACCAACTTGTACCGACTTGTCCCGACTTGTCCCGAATTGTCCTGACTTGTCCCGACTTGTCCCGACTTGTCCCGACTTGTCCCGACTTGTTCCGACATGTCTAAACTTATCCGGACTTGTCCCGACTTGTCCTGACTTGTCCCGACTTCTTTCGACTTTGTTCGACTTGTCCTGACTTGTTTCGATATGTCTCGACTTGTCCCAACTTGTACCGACTTGTCCCGACTTGTCCCGGTTTGTCCAAACTTGTCCCGACTTGTCCCAACTTGTCCCGACTTGTCCAGACTTGTCCCGACTTGTCCCAACGTGTCCCGTATTGTCCAAACTTGTCCTGACTTGTCACTAATAGTACAAACTTGTCCCGACATGTCCTGACTTGTCCTGACTTGTCCCGACTTGTCCCGACTTGTCCCGACTTGTCCCGACTTGTTCCGACATGTCTAATCTTATCCCGACTTGTCCCGACTTGTCCTGACTTGTCCCGACTTCTTTCGACTTTTTTCGACTTGTCCTGACTTGTTTCGATATGTCTCGACTTGTACCGACTTGTCCCGGATTGTCACAACTTGTACTGACTTCTCCCAACGTGTCCCGTATTGTCCAAACTTTTCCCGACTTGAACCGACTTGTCCCGACTTGTCCAGACTTGTACCGACTTGTCCCGACCTGTCCCAGATTGTCCAAACTTGTCCCGACTTGTCCCGACTTGTCCCGACTTGTCCCGACTTGTTCTGACTTGTCCTGACTTGTTTCGACTTGTCCTGACTTGTCCCGACTTGTTTCGACTTGTGTCGACTTGTCCTGACTTGTCCTGACTTGTCACGACTTGTATCGACTTGTCCCGACTTGTCTCGACTTGTCCCGGATTGTCCAAACTTGTCCCGACTTGTACCGACTTGTCCCGACTTAAACCGACTTGTCCCGACTTGTCCCTTATTGTCCAAACTTGTCCCGACTTGTCACTTATTGTACAAACATGTCCCGACATGTCCTGACTTGTCCCGACTTGTCCCGACTTGTCCCGACTTGTTCCGACATGTCTAATTTTATCCCGACTTGTCCCGACTTGTCCTGACTTGTCCCGACTTCTTCCGACTTTTTTCGACATGTCCTGACTTGTTTCGATATGTCCCGACTTCTCTCGACTTGTCCCGACTTGTCCTGGCTTGTCCCGACTTGTACCAACTTGTACCGACTTGTCCCGACTTGTCCCGGTTTGTGTAAACTTGTCCCGACTTGTACCGACTTGTCCCGACTTGTACCGACTTGTCCCGACTTGTCCCGACTTGTCCCGACTTGTCCAGACTTGTCCCGACTTGTGCCAACGTGTCCCGTATTGTCCAAACTTGTCCCGACTTGTCACTTATTGTACAAACTTGTCCCGACATGTCCTGACTTGTCCTGACTTGTCCCGACCCTTCCCGACTTGTCCCGACTTGTCCCGACTTGTTCCGACATGTCTAATCTTATCCCGACTTGTCCCGACTTGTCCTGACTTGTCCCGACTTCTTTCGACTTTTTTCGACTTGTCCTGACTTGTTTCGATATGTCTCGACTCGTCCCAACTTGTACCGACTTGTCCCGACTTGTCCCGGTTTGTCCAAACTCGTCCCGACTTGTACCGACTTGTCCTGACTTGTACCGACTTGTTCCGACTTGTCCCGACTTGTACCGACTTGTTCCGACTTGTTCTAACTTGTCACGCCATGTCCCGACTTGTCCAGACTTGTCCCGACTTGTCCCGGCTTGTTCTGACTTGTTCTAACTTAACACGCCATGTCTCGACTTGTCCTGACTTGTTCCGACTTGTCCCGACTTGTCCCGGCTTGTTCTGACTTGTTCTTACTTGTCCCAAATTGTTCCGGCTTGCTCTGACTTGTTCTAACTTGTCACGCCATGTCCCGACTTGTCTCGACTTGTCCAGACCTGTCCCGACTTGTCCCGGCTTGTTCTGACTTGTTCTAACTTGTCACGCCATGTCCCGACTTGTTCCGACTTGAACCGACTTGTCCAGACTTGTACCGACTTGTCCCGACCTGTCCGGACTTGTCCCGACTTGTCTCGACTTGTCCCGGATTGTCCAAACTTGTCCCAACTTGTACCGACTTGTACCGACTTGTCCCGGATTGTCACAACTTGTACCGACTTGTCCCAACGTGTCCCGTATTGTCCAAACTTTTCCCGACTTGAACCGACTTGTCCCGACTTGTCCAGACTTGTACCGACTTGTCCCGACCTGTCCCAGATTGTCCAAACTTGTCCCGACTTGTCCCGACTTGTCCTGACTTGTCCTAACTTGTCCTGACTTGTCCCGACTTGTCCCGACTAGTACCGACTTGTTCCGACTTGTTCTAACTTGTCACGCCATGTCCCGACTTGTCCAGACTTGTCCCGACTTGTCCCGGCTTGTTCTGACTTGTTCTAACTTGTCACGCCATGTCTCGACTTGTCCTGACTTGTTCCGACTTGTCCCGACTTGTCCCGGCTTGTTCTGACTTGTTCTTACTTGTCCCAAATTGTTCCGGCTTGCTCTGACTTCTTCTAACTTGTCACGCCATGTCCCGCCTTGTCTCGACTTGTCCAGACCTGTCCCGACTTGTCCCGGCTTGTTCTGACTTGTTCTAACTTGTCACGCCATGTCCCGACTTGTTCCGACTTGAACCGACTTGTCCAGACTTGTACCGACTTGTCCCGACCTGTCCCGACTTGTCCCGACTTGTCTCGACTTGTCCCGGATTGTCCAAACTTGTCCCAACTTGTACCGACTTGTACCGACTTGTCCCGGATTGTCACAACTTGTACCGACTTGTCCCAACGTGTCCCGTATTGTCCAAACTTTTCCCGACTTGAACCGACTTGTCCCGACTTGTCCAGACTTGTACCGACTTGTCCCGACCTGTCCCAGATTGTCCAAACTTGTCCCAACTTGTCACGACTTGTCCCGACTTGTCCTGACTTGTCCTAACTTGTCCTGACTTGTTCTGACTTGTCCTGACTTGTCCCGACTTGTCCCGTTTTGTTTCGACTTGTTTCGACTTGTCCTGACTTGTCACGACTTGTCCCAGGTTGTCCAAACATGTCCCGACTTGTACCAACTTGTTCCGACTTGTCCCTTATTGTCCAAACTTATCCCGACGTTTCTCGACTTGTCCTGACTTGTCCCGACATGTCCCGACTTGTCCCGACTTGTCCCGACTTGTTCTGACACGTCACGTCTTATCCCGACTTGTCCCCACTTGTCCCGACTTGTCCCGACTTGTCCCGACTCGTCCTGACTTGTCCCGACTTCTTTCGACTTTTTTCGACTTGTCATGACTTGATTCGATTTGTCCCGACTTGTCTCGACTTGTCATGACTTGTCCTGACTTGTACCGACTTGTCCCAACTTGTACCGACTTGTCCCGACTTGTCCCGGTTCGTCCAAACTTTTCCCGACTTGTACCGACTTGTCCCGACTTTAACCGACTTGTCCCGACTTGTCCCGACTTGTCCCGACTTGTCTCGACTTGTCCCTACTTGTTCTGATTTGTCACGTATTGTCCCGACCTGTCCGGACTTGTCCTGACCTGTCCCGAATTGTCCCGACTTGTCCCAACTTGTCCCGACTTATCCCGACTTGTCCTGACTTGTCCTGACTTGTCCTGACTTGTCCTAACTTGTCCCAACTCGTCTCGACTTGTTCCGACTTGTCCCGACTTGTACCGACTTGTCTTGACTTGTCCCGACTTGTCCAGTACTGTCCAAACTTTTCCCGACTCCAACCGACTTGTCCCGACATGTCCTGACTTGTGCAGACTTGTCCCGACCTGTCTCAGATTGTTCAAACTCGTCCCGACTTGTCCCGACTTGTCCTGACTTGTCCTGACTTGTCACGACTTGTCCCGACTTGTACCGACTTGTCCTGACTTGTCCCGACTTGTTCTGACTTGTCCTGACTTGTCCCGACTTGTCCTGACTTGTCCCGACTTGTTTCGACTTGTGTCGACTTGTCCTGACTTGTCCTGACTTGTCACGACTTGTATCGACTTGTCCCGACTTGTCTCGACTTGTCCCGGATTGTTCAAACTTGTCCCGACTTGTACCGACTTGTCCCGACTTGTACCGACTTGTCCCGACTTGTCCCTTATTGTCCAAACTTGTCCCGAATTGTCACTTATTGTACAAACTTGTCCCGACATGTCCTGACTTGTCCTGACTTGTCCCGACTTGTCCCGTTTTGTCCCGACTTGTCCCGACTTGTTCCGACATGTCTAATCTTATCCCGACTTGTCCCGACTTGTCCTGACTTCTCCCGACTTCTTTCGACTTTTTTCGACTTGTCCTGACTTGTTTCGATATGTCCCTACTTGTCTCGACTTGTCCCGACTTGTCCCAACTTGTACCGACTTGTCCCGACTTGTCCCGGTTTGTCAAAACTTGTCCTGACTTGTACCGACTTGTCCCGACTTGTACCGACTTGTCCCGACTTGTCCCGACTTGTTCCGACTTGTTCTAACTTGTCACGCCATGTCCCGACTTGTCCTGACTTGTTCCGACTTGTCCCGACTCGTCTTGACTTGTTCTCACTTGTCCCGACTTGTCCCGACTTGTCCAGACTTGTCCCGACTTGTCCCGGCTTGTTCTGACTTGTTCTAACTTGTCACGCCATGTCCCGACTTGTACTGACTTGTCCCGACTTGTCTCGACTTGTCTAGACTTGTCCCGACTTGTCCCGACTTGTTCTGACTTGTTCTAACTTGTTACGCCATGTCCCGACTTGTCCTGACTTGTATCGACTTGTCCCGACTTGTCTCGACTTGTCCCGGATTGTCCAAACTTGTCCCGACATGTCCCGACTTGTACTGACTTGTCCCGACTTGTCTCGACTTGTCTAGACTTGTCCCGACTTGTACCGACTTGTTCCGACTTGTTCTAACTTGTCACGCCATGTCCCGACTTGTCCTGACTTGTATCGACTTGTCCCGACTTGTCTCGACTTGTCCCGGATTGTCCAAACTTGTCCCGACATGTCCCGACTTGTCCTGACTTGTCCCGACTTGTTCCGACATGTCTAATCTTATCCCGACTTGTCTCGACTTGTCCTGACTTGTCCCGACTTCTTTCGACTTTGTTCGACTTGTCCTGACTTGTTTCGATATGTCTCGACTTGTACCGACTTGTCCCGACTTGTCCCGGTTTGTCCAAACTTGTCCCGACATGTACCGACTTGTCCCGACTTGTACCGACTTGTCCCGACTTGTCCCGACTTGTACCGACTTGTTCCGACTTGTTCTAACTTGTCACGCCATGTCCCGACTTGTCCTGACTTGTATCGACTTGTCCCGACTTGTCTCGACTTAAACCGACTTGTCCCGACTTGTCCCTCATTGTCCAAACTTGTCCCGACTCGTCACTTATTGTACAAACTTGTCCCGACATGTCCTGACTTGTCCTGACTTGTCCCGACTTGTCCCGACTTGTCCCGACTTGTCCCGACTTGTTCCGACATGTCTAATTTTATCCCGACTTGTCCCGACTTGTCCTGACTTGTCCCGACTTCTTTCGACTTGTTTCGACTTGTCCTGACTTGTTTCGATATGTCCCGACTTCTCTCGACTTGTCCTGACTTGTCCTGGCTTGTCCCGACTTGTACCAACTTGTACCGACTTGTCCCGACTTGTCCCGGTTTGTCCAAACTTGTCCCGACTTGTACCGACTTGTCCCGAATTGTCCTGACTTGTCCCGACTTGTCCCGACTTGTCCCGACTTGTCCCGACTTGTTCCGACATGTCTAAACTTATCCGGACTTGTCCCGACTTGTCCTGACTTGTCCCGACTTCTTTCGACTTTGTTCGACTTGTCCTGACTTGTTTCGATGTCTCGACTTGTCCCAACTTGTACCGACTTGTCCCGACTTGTCCCGGTTTGTCCAAACTTGTCCCGACTTGTACCGACTTGTCCCGACTTGTACCGACTTGTCCCGACTTGTCCCGACTTGTACCGACTTGTTCCGACTTGTTCTAACTTGTCACGCCATGTCCCGACTTGTCCTGACTTGTTCCGACTTGTCCCGACTCGTGTTGACTTGTTCTCACTTGTCCCGACTTGTCCCGACTTGTCCCGACTTCTTTCGACTTTGTTCGACTTGTCCTGACTTGTTTCGATATGTCTCGACTTGTCCCAACTTGTACCGACTTGTCCCGACTTGTCCCGGTTTGTCCAAACTTGTCCCGACTTGTACCGACTTGTCCCGACTTGTCCCGACTTGTACCGACTTGTTCCGACTTGTTCTAACTTGTCACGCCATGTCCCGACTTGTCCTGACTTGTTCCGACTTGTCCTGACTCGTGTTGACTCGTTCTCACTTGTCCCGACTTGTCCCGACTTGTCCAGACTTGTCCCAACTTGTCCCGGCTTGTTCTGACTTGTTCTTACTTGTCACGCCATGTCCCGACCTGTACTGACTTGTCCCGACTTGTCCCGGCTTGTTCTGACTTGTTCTAACTTGTCAGGCCATGTCCCGACTTGTTCCGACTTGAACCGACTTGTCCAGACTTGCACCGACTTGTCCCGACCTGTCCCGACTTGTCCCGACTTGTCTCGACTTGTCCCGACTCGTCCTGACTTGTCCTAACTTGTCCTGACTTGTTCTGACTTGTCCTGACTTGTCCCGACTTGTCCCGTTTTGTTTCGACTTGTTTCGACTTGTCCTGACTTGTCACGACTTGTCCCAGGTTGTCCAAACATGTCCCGACTTGTACCAACTTGTTCCGACTTGTCCCTTATTGTCCAAACTTATCCCGACATTTCTCGACTTGTCCTGACTTGTCCCGACTTGTCCCGACTTGTCCCGACTTGTCCCGACTTGTTCTGACACGTCACGTCTTATCCCGACTTGTCCCCACTTGTCCCGACTTGTCCCGACTTGTCCTGGCTTGTCCCGACTTCTTTCGACTTTTTTCAGCTTGTCATGACTTGATTCGATTTGTCCCGACTTGTCTCGACTTGTACCGACTTGTCCCGACCTGTCCCGACTTGTCCCGACTTGTCTCGTCTTGTCCCGGATTGTCCAAACTTGTCCCAACTTGTACCGACTTGTCCCGACTTGTCCAGACTTGTACCGACTTGTCCCGACCTGTCTCAGATTGTCCAAACTTGTCCCGACTTGTCCCGACTTGTCCCGACTCGTCCTGACTTGTCCTAACTTGTCCTGACTTGTTCTGACTTGTCCTGACTTGTCCCGACTTGTCCCGTTTTGTTTCGACTTGTTTCGACTTGTCCTGACTTGTCACGACTTGTCCCAGGTTGTCCAAACATGTCCCGACTTGTACCAACTTGTTCCGACTTGTCCCTTATTGTCCAAACTTATCCCGACATTTCTCGACTTGTCCTGACTTGTCCCGACTTGTCCCGACTTGTCCCGACTTGTCCCGACTTGTTCTGACACGTCACGTCTTATCCCGACTTGTCCCCACTTGTCCCGACTTGTCCCGACTTGTCCTGACTTGTCCCGACTTCTTTCGATTTTTTTCAGCTTGTCATGACTTGATTCGATTTGTCCCGACTTGTCTCGACTTGTACCGACTTGTCCCGACCTGTCCCGACTTGTCCCGACTTGTCTCGTCTTGTCCCGGATTGTCCAAACTTGTCCCAACTTGTACCGACTTGTACCGACTTGTCCCGGATTGTCACAACTTGTACCGACTTGTCCCAACGTGTCCCGTAATGTCCAAACTTTTCCCGACTTGAACCGACTTGTCCCGACTTGTCCAGACTTGTACCGACTTGTCCCGACCTGTCCCAGATTGTCCAAACTTGTCCCGACTTGTCCCGACTTGTCCTGACTTGTCCTAACTTGTCCTGACTTGTCCCGACTTGTCCCGACTTGTACCGACTTGTTCCGACTTGTTCTAACTTGTCACGCCATGTCCCGACTTGTCCAGACTTGTCCCGACTTGTCCCGGCTTGTTCTGACTTGTTCTAACTTGTCACGCCATGTCTCGACTTGTCCTGACTTGTTCCGACTTGTCCCGACATGTCCCGGCTTGTTTTGACTTGTTCTTACTTGTCCCAAATTGTTCCAGCTTGCTCTGACTTGTTCTAACTTGTTACGCCATGTCCCGACTTGTCTCGACTTGTCCAGACCTGTCCCGACTTGTCCCAGCTTGTTCTGACTTGTTCTAACTTGTCACGCCATGTCCCGACTTGTTCCGACTTGAACCGACTTGTCCAGACTTGTACCGACTTGTCCCGACCTGTCCCGACTTGTCCCGACTTGTCTCGACTTGTCCCGGATTGTCCAAACTTGTCCCAACTTGTACCGACTTGTACCGACTTGTCCCGGATTGTCACAACTTGTACCGACTTGTCCCAACGTGTCCCGTATTGTCCAAACTTTTCCCGACTTGAACCGACTTGTCCCGACTTGTCCAGACTTGTCCCGACTTGTCCCGACTTGTCCTGACTTGTCCTAACTTGTCCTGACTTGTTCTGACTTGTCCTGACTTGTCCCGACTTGTCCCAATTTGTTTCGACTTGTTTCGACTTGTCCTGACTTGTCACGACTTGTCCCAGGTTGTCCAAACATGTCCCGACTTGTACCGACTTGTTCCGACTTGTTCTAACTTGTCACGCCATGTCCCGACTTGTCCAGACTTGTCCCGACTTGTCCCGGCTTGTTCTGACTTGTTCTAACTTGTCACGCCATGTCTCGACTTGTCCTGACTTGTTCCGACTTGTCCCGACTTGTCCCGGCTTGTTCTGACTTGTTCTTTCTTGTCCCAAATTGTTCCAGCTTGCTCTGACTTGTTCTAACTTGTCACGCCATGTCCCGACTTGTCTCGACTTGTCCAGACCTGTCCCGACTTGTCCCGGCTTGTTCTGACTTGTTCTAACTTGTCACGCCATGTCCCGACTTGTTCCGACTTGAACCGACTTGTCCAGACTTGTACCGACTTGTCCCGACCTGTCCCGACTTGTTCCGACTTGTCCAGACTTGTACCGACTTGTCCCGACCTGTCCCAGATTGTCCAAACTTGTCCCGACTTGTCCCGACTTGTCCCGACTTGTCCTGACTTGTCCTAACTTGTCCTGACTTGTTCTGACTTGTCCTGACTTGTCCCGACTTGTCCCGTTTTGTTTCGACTTGTTTCGACTTGTCCTGACTTGTCACGACTTGTCCCAGGTTGTCCAAACATGTCCCGACTTGTACCAACTTGTTCCGACTTGTCCCTTATTGTCCAAACTTATCCCGACATTTCTCGACTTGTCCTGACTTGTCCCGACATGTCCCGACTTGTCCCGACTTGTCCCGACTTGTTCTGACACGTCACGTCTTATCCCGACTTGTCCCCACTTGTCCCGACTTGTCCCGACTTGTCCCGACTTGTCCTGACTTGTCCCGACTTCTTTCGACTTTTTTCGACTTGTCATGACTTGATTCGATTTGTCCCGACTTGTCTCGACTTGTCCCGGATTGTCCAAACTTGTCCCAACTTGTACCGACTTGTACCGACTTGTCCCGGATTGTCACAACTTGTACCGACTTGTCCCAACGTGTCCCGTATTGTCCAAACTTTTCCCGACTTGAACCGACTTGTCCCGACTTGTCCAGACTTGTACCGACTTGTCCCGACCTGTCCCAGATTGTCCAAACTTGTCCCAACTTGTCCCGACTTGTCCCGACTTGTCCTGACTTGTCCTAACTTGTCCTGACTTGTTCTGACTTGTCCTGACTTGTCCCGACTTGTCCCGTTTTGTTTCGACTTGTTTCGACTTGTCCTGACTTGTCACGACTTGTCCCAGGTTGTCCAAACATGTCCCGACTTGTACCAACTTGTTCCGACTTGTCCCTTATTGTCCAAACTTATCCCGACGTTTCTCGACTTGTCCTGACTTGTCCCGACATGTCCCGACTTGTCCCGACTTGTCCCGACTTGTTCTGACACGTCACGTCTTATCTCGACTTGTCCCCACTTGTCCCGACTTGTCCCGACTTGTCCCGACTCGTCCTAACTTGTCCCGACTTCTTTCGACTTTTTTCGACTTGTCATGACTTGATTCGATTTGTCCCGACTTGTCTCGACTTGTCATGACTTGTCCTGACTTGTACCGACTTGTCCCAACTTGTACCGACTTGTCCCGACTTGTCCCGGTTCGTCCAAACTTTTCCCGACTTGTACCGACTTGTCCCGACTTTAACCGACTTGTCCCGACTTGTCCCGACTTGTCCCGACTTGTCTCGACTTGTCCCTACTTGTTCTGATTTGTCACGTATTGTCCCGACCTGTCCGGACTTGTCCTGACCTGTCCCGAATTGTCCCGACTTGTCCCAACTTGTCCCAACTCGTCTCGACTTGTTCCGACTTGTCCCGACTTGTACCGACTTGTCTTGACTTGTCCCGACTTGTCCAGTACTGTCCAAACTTTTCCCGACTCCAACCGACTTGTCCCGACATGTCCTGACTTGTGCAGACTTGTCCCGACCTGTCTCAGATTGTTCAAACTCGTCCCGACTTGTCCCGACTTGTCCTGACTTGTCCTGACTTGTCACGACTTGTCCCGACTTGTACCGACTTGTCCTGACTTGTCCCGACTTGTTCTGACTTGTCCTGACTTGTCCCGACTTGTCCTGACTTGTCCCGACTTGTTTCGACTTGTGTCGACTTGTCCTGACTTGTCCTGACTTGTCACGACTTGTATCGACTTGTCCCGACTTGTCTCGACTTGTCCCGGATTGTTCAAACTTGTCCCGACTTGTACCGACTTGTCCCGACTTGTACCGACTTGTCCCGACTTGTCCCTTATTGTCCAAACTTGTCCCGAATTGTCACTTATTGTACAAACTTGTCCCGACATGTCCTGACTTGTCCTGACTTGTCCCGACTTGTCCCGACTTGTCCCGACTTGTCCCGACTTGTCGCAACTTGTACCGACTTGTCCCGACTTGTCCCGGTTTGTCAAAACTTGTCCTGACTTGTACCGACTTGTCCCGACTTGTACCGACTTGTCCCGACTTGTCCCGACTTGTTCCGACTTGTTCTAACTTGTCACGCCATGTCCCGACTTGTCCTGACTTGTTCCGACTTGTCCCGACTCGTCTTGACTTGTTCTCACTTGTCCCGACTTGTCTTGACTTGTCCAGACTTGTCCCGACTTGTCCCGGCTTGTTCTGACTTGTTCTAACTTGTCCCAAATTGATCCGGCTTGTTCTGACTTGTTCTAACTTGTCACGCCATGTCCCGACTTGTACTGACTTGTCCCGACATGTCTCGACTTGTCTAGACTTGTCCCGACTTGTCCCGACTTGTTCTGACTTGTTCTAACTTGTTACGCCATGTCCCGACTTGTCCTGACTTGTATCGACTTGTCCCGACTTGTCTCGACTTGTCCCGGATTGTCCAAACTTGTCCCGACATGTCCCGACTTGTACTGACTTGTCCCGACTTGTCTAGACTTGTCCCGACTTGTACCGACTTGTTCCGACTTGTTCTAACTTGTCACGCCATGTCCCGACATGTCCTGACTTGTATCGACTTGTCCCGACTTGTCTCGACTTGTCCCGGATTGTCCAAACTTGTCCCGACATGTCCCGACTTGTCCTGACTTGTCCCGACTTGTTCCGACATGTCTAATCTTATCCCGACTTGTCCCGACTTGTCCTGACTTGTCCCGACTTCTTTCGACTTTGTTCGACTTGTCCTGACTTGTTTCGATATGTCTCGACTTGTACCGACTTGTCCCGACTTGTCCCGGTTTGTCCAAACTTGTCCCGACTTGTACCGACTTGTCCCGACTTGTACCGACTTGTCCCGACTTGTCCCGACTTGTACCGACTTGTTCCGACTTGTTCTAACTTGTCACGCCATGTCCCGACTTGTCCTGACTTGTATCGACTTGTCCCGACTTGTCTCGACTTGTCCCGGATTGTCCTAACTTGTCCCGACTTGTACCGACTTGTCCCGACTTAAACCGACTTGTCCCGACTTGTCCCTCATTGTCCAAACTTGTCCCGACTCGTCACTTATTGTACAAACTTGTCCCGACATGTCCTGACTTGTCCTGACTTGTCCCGACTTGTCCCGACTTGTCCCGACTTGTCCCGACTTGTTCCGACATGTCTAATTTTATCCCGACTTGTCCCGACTTGTCCTGACTTGTCCCGACTTCTTTCGACTTGTTTCGACTTGTCCTGACTTGTTTCGATATGTCCCGACTTCTCTCGACTTGTCCTGACTTGTCCTGGCTTGTCCCGACTTGTACCAACTTGTACCGACTTGTCCCGGTTTGTCCAAACTTGTCCCGACTTGTACCGACTTGTCCCGAATTGTCCTGACTTGTCCCGACTTGTCCCGACTTGTCCCGACTTGTCCCGACTTGTTCCGACATGTCTAAACTTATCCGGACTTGTCCCGACTTGTCCTGACTTGTCCCGACTTCTTTCGACTTTGTTCGACTTGTCCTGACTTGTTTCGATATGTCTCGACTTGTCCCAACTTGTACCGACTTGTCCCGACTTGTCCCGGTTTGTCCAAACTTGTCCCGACTTGTACCGACTTGTCCCGACTTGTCCCGACTTGTCCCGACTTGTACCGACTTGTTCCGACTTGTTCTAACTTGTCACGCCATGTCCCGACTTGTCCTGACTTGTTCCGTTTTGTCCCGACTCGTGTTGACTTGTTCTCACTTGTCCCGACTTGTCCCGACTTGTCCCGACTTCTTCCGACTTTGTTCGACTTGTCCTGACTTGTTTCGATATGTCTCGACTTGTCCCAACTTGTACCGACTTGTCCCGACTTGTCCCGGTTTGTCCAAACTTGTCCCGACTTGTACCGACTTGTCCCGACTTGTCCCGACTTGTCCCGACTTGTACCGACTTGTTCCGACTTGTTCTAACTTGTCACGCCATGTCCCGACTTGTCCTGACTTGTTCCGTTTTGTCCCGACTCGTGTTGACTTGTTCTCACTTGTCCCGACTTGTCCCGACTTGTCCCGACTTCTTCCGACTTTGTTCGACTTGTCCTGACTTGTTTCGATATGTCTCGACTTGTCCCAACTTGTACCGACTTGTCCCGACTTGTCCCGGTTTGTCCAAACTTGTCCCGACTTGTACCGACTTGTCCCGACTTGTCCCGACTTGTACCGACTTGTTCCGACTTGTTCTAACTTGTCACGCCATGTTCCGACTTGTCCTGACTTGTTCCGACTTGTCCTGACTCGTGTTGACTCGTTCTCACTTGTCCCGACTTGTCCCGACTTGTCCAGACTTGTCCCAACTTGTCCCGGCTTGTTCTGACTTGTTCTTACTTGTCACGCCATGTCCCGACTTGTACTGACTTGTCCCGACTTGTCCCGGCTTGTTCTGACTTGTTCTAACTTGTCAGGCCATGTCCCGACTTGTTCCGACTTGAACCGACTTGTCCAAACTTGTACCGACTTGTCCCGACCTGTCCCGACTTGTCCCGACTTGTCTCGACTTGTCCCGACTCGTCCTGACTTGTCCTAACTTGTCCTGACTTGTTCTGACTTGTCCTGACTTGTCCCGACTTGTCCCGTTTTGTTTCGACTTGTTTCGACTTGTCCTGACTTGTCACGACTTGTCCCAGGTTGTCCAAACATGTCCCGACTTGTACCAACTTGTTCCGACTTGTCCCTTATTGTCCAAACTTATCCCGACATTTCTCGACTTGTCCTGACTTGTCCCGACTTGTCCCGACTTGTCCCGACTTGTCCCGACTTGTTCTGACACGTCACGTCTTATCCCGACTTGTCCCCACTTGTCCCGACTTGTCCCGACTTGTCCTGACTTGTCCCGACTTCTTTCGACTTTTTTCAGCTTGTCATGACTTGATTCGATTTGTCCCGACTTGTCTCGACTTGTAACGACTTGTCCCGACCTGTCCCGACTTGTCCCGACTTGTCTCGTCTTGTCCCGGATTGTCCAAACTTGTCCCAACTTGTACCGACTTGTCCCGACTTGTCCAGACTTGTACCGACTTGTCCCGACCTGTCCCAGATTGTCCAAACTTGTCCCGACTTGTCCCGACTTGTCCCGACTCGTCCTGACTTGTCCTAACTTGTCCTGACTTGTTCTGACTTGTCCTGACTTGTCCCGACTTGTCCCGTTTTGTTTCGACTTGTTTCGACTTGTCCTGACTTGTCACGACTTGTCTCAGGTTGTCCAAACATGTCCCGACTTGTACCAACTTGTTCCGACTTGTCCCTTATTGTCCAAACTTATCCCGACATTTCTCGACTTGTCCTGACTTGTCCCGACTTGTCCCGACTTGTCCCGACTTGTCCCGACTTGTTCTGACACGTCACGTCTTATCCCGACTTGTCCCCACTTGTCCCGACTTGTCCCGACTTGTCCTGACTTGTCCCGACTTCTTTCGATTTTTTTCAGCTTGTCATGACTGGATTCGATTTGTCCCGACTTGTCTCGACTTGTACCGACTTGTCCCGACCTGTCCCGACTTGTCTCGTCTTGTCCCGGATTGTCCAAACTTGTCCCAACTTGTACCGACTTGTACCGACTTGTCCCGGATTGTCACAACTTGTACCGACTTGTCCCAACGTGTCCCGTATTGTCCAAACTTTTCCCGACTTGATCCGACTTGTCCCGACTTGTCCAGACTTGTACCGACTTGTCCCGACCTGTCCCAGATTGTCCAAACTTGTCCCGACTTGTCCCGACTTGTCCTGACTTGTCCTAACTTGTCCTGACTTGTCCCGACTTGTCCCGACTTGTACCGACTTGTTCCGACTTGTTCTAACTTGTCACGCCATGTCCCGACATGTCCAGACTTGTCCCGACTTGTCCCGGCTTGTTCTGACTTGTTCTAACTTGTCACGCCATGTCTCGACTTGTCCTGACTTGTTCCGACTTGTCCCGACATGTCCCGGCTTGTTCTGACTTGTTCTTACTTGTCCCAAATTGTTCCGGCTTGCTCTGACTTGTTCTAACTTGTCACGCCATGTCCCGACTTGTCTCGACTTGTCCAGACCTGTCCCGACTTGTCCCGGCTTGTTCTGACTTGTTCTAACTTGTCACGCCATGTCCCGACTTGTTCCGACTTGAACCGACTTGTCCAGACTTGTACCGACTTGTCCCGACCTGTCCCGACTTGTCCCGACTTGTCTCGACTTGTCCCGGATTGTTTAAACTTGTCCCAACTTGTACCGACTTGTACCGACTTGTCCCGGATTGTCACAACTTGTACCGACTTGTCCCAACGTGTCCCGTATTGTCCAAACTTTTCCCGACTTGAACCGACTTGTCCCGACTTGTCCAGACTTGTACCGACTTGTCCCGACCTGTCCCAGATTGTCCAAACTTGTCCCGACTTGTCCCGACTTGTCCCGACTTGTCCTGACTTGTCCTAACTTGTCCTGACTTGTTCTGACTTGTCCTGACTTGTCCCGACTTGTCCAGTTTTGTTTCGACTTGTTTCGACTTGTCCTGACTTGTCACGACTTGTCCCAGGTTGTCCAAACATGTCCCGACGTGTACCGACTTGTTCCGACTTGTTCTAACTTGTCACGCCATGTCCCGACTTGTCCAGACTTGTCCCGACTTGTCCCGGCTTGTTCTGACTTGTTCTAACTTGTCACGCCATGTCTCGACTTGTCCTGACTTGTTCCGACTTGTCCCGACTTGTCCCGGCTTGTTCTGACTTGTTCTTACTTGTCCCAAATTGTTCCGGCTTGCTCTGACTTGTTCTAACTTGTCACGCCATGTCCCGACTTGTCTCGACTTGTCCAGACCTGTCCCGACTTGTCCCGGCTTGTTCTGACTTGTTCTAACTTGTCACGCCATGTCCCGACTTGTTCCGACTTGAACCGACTTGTCCAGACTTGTACCGACTTGTCCCGACCTGTCCCGACTTGTCCCGACTTGTCCAGACTTGTACCGACTTGTCCCGACCTGTCCCAGATTGTCCAAACTTGTCCCGACTTGTCCCGACTTGTCCCGACTTGTCCTGACTTGTCCTAACTTGTCCTGACTTGTTCTGACTTGTCCTGACTTGTCCCGACTTGTCCCGTTTTGTTTCGACTTGTTTCGACTTGTCCTGACTTGTCACGACTTGTCCCAGGTTGTCCAAACATGTCCCGACTTGTACCAACTTGTTCCGACTTGTCCCTTATTGTCCAAACTTATCCCGACATTTCTCGACTTGTCCTGACTTGTCCCGACATGTCCCGACTTGTCCCGACTTGTCCCGACTTGTTCTGACACGTCACGTCTTATCCCGACTTGTCCCCACTTGTCCCGACTTGTCCCGACTTGTCCCGACTTGTCCTGACTTGTCCCGACTTCTTTCGACTTTTTTCGACTTGTCATGACTTGATTCGATTTGTCCCGACTTGTCTCGACTTGTCCCGACTTGTCCTGACTTGTACCGACTTGTCCCTACTTGTACCGACTTGTCCCGACTTGTCCCGGTTTGTCCAAACTTTTCCCGACTTGTGCCGACTTGTCCCGACTTTAACCGACTTGTCCCGACTTGTCCCGACTTGTCCCGACTTGTCTCGACTTGTCCCTACTTGTTCTGATTTGTCACGTATTGTCCCGACCTGTCCGGACTTGTCCTGACCTGTCCCGAATTGTCCCGACTTGTCCCAACTTGTCCCGACTTATCCCGACTTGTCCTGACTTGTCCTGACTTGTCCTGACTTGTCCTAACTTGTCCCAACTCGTCCCGACTTGTTCCGACTTGTCCCGACTTGTACCGACTTGTCTTGACTTGTCCCGACTTGTCCCGACTTGTTTCGACTTGTCCCAACTTGTCCCGACTTGTTCTGACTTGTCACGTCTTGTCCCGACTTGTCCCGACTTGTCCTGACTTGTTTTGACTCGTCCTGACTTGTACCGACTTGTCCCGACTTGTCCCGGATTGTCCAAACTTGTCCCGACTTGTACCGACTTGTCCCGACTTGTTCCGTCTTGTCCAGACATGTTCCGACTTGTTCTGACTTGTCCCGACTTGTCCCAACTTGTTTCGACTTCTTTCGACTTGTATTGACTTGTCCTGACTTGTCACGACTTGTCCCGACCTGTCCCGAATTGTCCCGACTTGTCCCAACTTGTCCCGACTTATCCCGACTTGTCCTGACTTGTCCTGACTTGTCCTGACTTGTCCTAACTTGTCCCAACTCGTCCCGACTTGTTCCGACTTGTCATGACTTGTACCGACTTGTCCCGACTTGTCCCGACTTGTCCCGACTTGTCCCGACTTGTCCCGACTTGTCCCGACTTGTCCCGACTTGTCCCGACTTGTTCTGACTTGTCACGTCTTGTCCCGACTTGTCCCGACTTGTCCTGACTTGTTTTGACTCGTCCTGACTTTTACCGACTTGTCCCGACTTGTCCCGGATTGTCCAAACTTGTCCAGACTTGTCCCGACTTGTCCCAACGTGTAACGTATTGTCCAAACTTGTCCCGACTTGTCACTTATTGTACAAACTTGTCCCGACATGTCCTGACTTGTCCTGACTTGTCCCGACTTGTCCCGACTTGTCCCGACTTGTCCCGACTAGTTCCGACATGTCTAAGCTTATCCCGACTTGTCCCGACTTGTCCTGACTTGTTCCGACTTCTTTCGACTGTTTTCGACTTGTCCTGACTTGTTTCGATATGTCCCGACTTGTCTCGACTTGTCTCGATTTGTCCAAACTTGTCCCGACTTGTACCGACTTGTCCCGACTTGTACCGACTTGTCCCGACCTGTCCCGACTTGTACCGACTTGTTCCGACTTGTTCTAACTTGTCACGCCATGTCCCGACTTGTCCTGACTTGTTCCGACTTGTCCCGACTCGTCTTGACTTGTTCTCACTTGTCCCGACTTGTCCCAACTTGTCCAGACTTGTCCCGACTTGTCCCGGCTTGTTCTGACTTGTTCTAACTTGTCACGCCATGTCTCGACTTGTCCTGACTTGTTCCGACTTGTCCCGACTTGTCTCTGCTTGTTCTGACTTGTTCTAACTCGTCCCAAATTGTTCCGGCTTGTTCTGACTTGTTCTAACTTGTCACGCCATGTCCCGACTTGTCCTGACTTGTTCCGACTTGTCCCGACTTGTCCCAGATTGTTCTGACTTGTTCTAACTTGTCACGCCATGTCCCGACTTGTACTGACTTGTCCCGACTTGTCTCGACTTGTCCAGACTTGTCCCGACTTGTCCCGGCTTGTTCTGACTTGTTCTAACTTGTCACGCCATGTCCCGACTTGTTCCGACTTGAACCGACTTGTCCAGACTTGTACCGACTTGTCCCGACCTGTCCCGACTTGTCCCGACTCGTCTCGACTTGTCCCGGATTGTCCAAACTTGTCCCAACTTGTACCGACTTGTCCCGACTTGTACCGACTTGTCCCGGATTGTCACAACTTGTACCGACTTGTCCCAACGTGTCCCGTATTGTCCAAACTTTTCCCGACTTGAACCGACTTGAACCGACTTGTCCCGACTTGTCCAGACTTGTACCGACTTGTCCCGACCTGTCCCAGATTGTCCAAACTTGTTCCGACTTGTCCCGACTTGTCCCGACTTGTCCTGACTTGTCCTAACTTGTCCTGACTTGTTCTGACTTGTCCTGACTTGTCCCGACTTGTCCCGTTTTGTTTCGACTTGTTTCGACTTGTCCTGACTTGTCACGACTTGTCCCAGGTTGTCCAAACATGTCCCGACTTGTCCCAACTTTTCTTGGATTGTCCAAACTTGTCCCGACTTGTACTGACTTGTCCCGACTAGTACCGACTTGTCCCGAATTGTCCCTTATTGTCCAAACTTGTCCCGACTTGTCCATTATTGTCCAAACTTGTCCCGACATTTCTCGACTTGTCCTGACTTGTCCCGACTTGTCTCGACTTGTCCCAACTTGTCCCGACTTGTTCTGACACGTCACGTCTTATCCCAACTTGTCCCCACTTGTCTCGACTTGTCCCGACTTGTCCCGACTTGTCCTGACTTGTCCCGACTTCTTTCGACTTTTTTCGACTTGTCATGACTTGATTCGATTTGTCCCGACTTGTCTCGACTTGTCCCGACTTGTCCTGACTTGTTCCGACTCGTCCCGACTTGTACCGACTTGTCCCGACTTGTCTCGGATTGTCCAAATTTGTCCTGACTTGTACCGACTTGTCCCGACTTGTTCCGTCTTGTCCAGACATGTTCCGACTTGTTCTGACTTGTCCCGACTTGTCCCAACTTGTTTCGACTTCTTTCGACTTGTATTGACTTGTCCTGACTTGTCACGACTTGTCCCGACCTGTCCCGAATTGTCCCGACTTGTCCCAACTTGTCCCGACTTATCCCGACTTGTCCTGACTTGTCCTGACTTGTCCTGACTTGTCCTAACTTGTCCCAACTCGTCCCGACTTGTTCCGACTTGTCATGACTTGTACCGACTTGTCCCGACTTATCCCGACTTGTCCCGACTTGTCCCGACTTGTCCCGACTTGTCCCGACTTGTCCCGACTTGTTCTGACTTGTCACGTCTTGTCCCGACTTGTCCCGACTTGTCCTGACTTGTTTTGACTCGTCCTGACTTGTACCGACTTGTCCCGACTTGTACCGGATTGTCCAAACTTGTCCAGACTTGTCCCGACTTGTCCCAACGTGTAACGTATTGTCCAAACTTGTCCCGACTTGTCACTTATTGTATAAACTTGTCCCGACATGTCCTGACTTGTCCTGACTTGTCCAGAATTGTTCCGACATGTCACGTCTTATCCAGACTTGTCCCGACTTGTCCTGACTTGTCCCGACTTCTTTCGACTTTTTTCGACTTGTCCTGACTTGTTTCGATATGTCCCGACTTGTCTCGACTTGTCCCGACTTGTCCTGACTTGTCCTGACTTGTCCCAACTTGTACCGACTTGTCCCGACTTGTCCCGGTTTGTCCAAACTTGTCCCGACTTGTACCGACTTGTCCCGACTTGTCCCGACTTGTCCCAACGTGTCCCGTATTGTCCAAACTTTTCCCGACTTGAACCGACTTGTCCCGACTTGTTCAGACTTGTACCGACTTGTCCCGACTTGAACCGACTTGTCCCGACTTGTTCAGACTTGTACCGACTTGTCCCGACTTGTCCCGACTTGTCCTGACTTGTGCTGACTTGTCACGACTTGTCCCGACTTGTACCGACTTGTCCTGACTTGTCCCGACTTGTTCTGACTTGTCCTGACTTGTTCCGACTTGTCCCAACTTGTTTCGACTTGTCCCGACTTGTCCCGACTTGTTCTGACTTGTCCTGACTTGTACCGACTTGTCCCGACTTGTCCCAGATTGTCCAAACTTGTCCTGACTTGTACCGACTTGTCCCGACTTGTAACGTCTTGTCCAGACATGTTCCGACTTGTTCTGACTTGTCCACACTTGTTTCGACTTGTTTCGACTTGTCATGACTTGTCCCGACTTGTCTCGACTTGTCCCGGATTGTCCAAACTTGTCCCAACTTGTACCGACTTGTCCCGACTTGTACCGACTTGTCCCGGATTGTCACAACTTGTACCGACTTGTCCCAACGTGTTCCGTATTGTCCAAACTTCTCCCGACTTGAACCGACTTGTCCCGACTTGTCCTGACTTGTCCTGACTTGTCACGACTTATCCCGACTTGTCTCGACTTGTCCCGGATTGTCCAAACATGTCCCGACTTGTACCGACTTGTACCGACTTGTCGCGGATTGTCCCGACTTGTACCGACTTGTCCCGACTTGTCCCAACGTGTCCCGTATTGTCCAAACTTTTCCCGACTTGAACTGACTTGTCATGACTTGTCCAGACTTGTACCGACTTGTCCCGACCTGTCCCAGATTGTCCAAACTTGTCCCGACTTGTCCCGACTTGTCCCGACTTGTCCTGACTTGTCCCGACTTGTCCTGACTTGTCCTGACTTGTCACGACTTATCCCGACTTGTCCCGACTTGTCCCGACTTGTCCTGACTTGTCCCGACTTGTCCTGACTTGTCCTGACTTGTCACGACTTATCCCGACTTGTACCGACTTGTCCTAACTTGTCCCGACTTGTTCGGACTTGTCCTGACTTGTCACGACTTGTCTTGGATTGTCCAAACTTGTCCCGACTTGTACCGACTTGTACCGACTTGTACCAACTTGTCCTGACTTGTCCCTTATTGTCCAAACTTGTCCCGACTTGTCCCTTATTGTCCAAACTTGTCCCGACATTTCTCGACTTGTCCCGACTTGTCCCGACTTGTCTAGACTTGTCCCGACTTGTCCCGATTTGTCCCGACTTGTTCTGACATGTCACGTCTTATCCCGACTTGTCCCGACTTGTCCCGACTTGTCCCGACTTGTCCTGACTTGTCCCGACTTCTTTCGACTTTTTCCGACTTGTCCTGACTTGTCCCGACTTGTCCCAACTTGTACCGACTTGTCCCGACTTGTCCCGACTTGTCCCGACTTGTCCTGGTTTGTCCAAACTTGTCCCGACTTGTTCCGACTTGTCCCGACTTGTACCGACTTGTCCCGACTTGTCCCGACTTGTCCCGACTTGTCCCGACTTGTCCCGACTTGTCCCGGTTTGTCCAACCTTGTCCCGACTTCTTCCGACTTGTCTCGACTTGTCCCGACTTGTCCAGACTTGTCCCGACTTGTCCCAACTTGTACCGACTTATCCCGACTTGTCCTGGTTTGTCCAAACTTGTCCCGACTTGTACCGACTGGTCCTGACATGTCCCGGATTGTCCAAACTTGTCCCGACTTGTACCGACTTGTCCCGACTTGTCCCGGATTGTCCAACCTTGTCCCGACTTCTTCCGACTTGTCTTGACTTGTACCGACTTGTCCCGATTTGTACCGACTTGTCCCGACTTGTCCCCGATTGTCCCAACTTGTACCGACTTGTCCCAACGTGTCCAGTATTGTCCAAACTTTTCCCGAACCCAACCGACTTGTCCCGACTTGTCCAGACTTGTACCGACTTGTCCCCACCTGTCCCAGATTGTCCAAACTTGTCCCGACTTGTTCTGACTTGTTCTAACTTGTCACGCCATGTCCCGACTTGTACTGACTTGTCCCGACTTGTCTCGACTTGTCCAGACTTGTCCCGACTTGTCTCGGCTTGTTCTGACTTGTTCTAACTTGTCACGCCATGTCCCGACTTGTACTGACTTGTCCAGACTTGTACCGACTTGTCCCGGCTTGTTTTGACTTGTTCTAACTTGTCACGCCATGTCCCGACTTGTCCTGACTTGTTACGACTTGTCCCGACTTGTCTTGACTCTTCCCTACATGTCCCGACTTGTCCAGACTTGTCCCGACTTGTACCGATTTGTACCGATTTGTCCCGACTTGTACCGACTTGTCCCGACTTGTCCCGGATTGTCCCAACTTGTACCGACTTGTCCCGACTTGTCCCGGATTGTCCCAACTTGTTCCGACTTGTCCCGACTTGTACCGACTTGTTCCGACTTGTCTCGACTTGTTCCGACTTGTCCCGAAATGTCCCAACTTGTTTCGACTTGTCCCAACTTGTCTCGACTTGTTCTGACTTGTCCCGACTTGTAACGATTTGTACCGATTTGTCCCGACTTGTACCGACTTGTCCCGACTTGCCCCGGATTGTCCCAACTTGTCCCGACTTGTCCCGACTTGTACCGACTTGTCCCGACTTGTCCGGATTGTCCCAACTTGTTTCGACTTGTCCCAACTTGTCTCGACTTGTCCTGACTTGTCCCGACTTGTACCGATTTGTCCCGACTTGTACCGACTTGTCCTGACATGTCCCGGATTGTCCAAACTTGTCCCGACTTGTTTCGACTTGTACCGACTTGTCCCGACTTGTCCCGGATTGTCCAACCTTGTCCCGACTTCTTCCGACTTGTCTTGACATGTACCGACTTGTCCCGACTTGTACCGACTTGTCCCGACTTGTCCCCGATTGTCCCAACTTGTACCGACTTGTCCCAACGTGTCCAGTATTGTCCAAACTTTTCCCGACTCCAACCGACTTGTCCCGACTTGTGCAGACTTGTCCCGACCTGTCCCAGATTGTCCAAACTTGTCCCGACTTGTCCCGACTTGTCCCGACTTGTCCTGACTTGTCCTGACTTGTCACGACTTGTCCCGACTTGTACCGACTTGTCCTGACTTGTCCCGACTTGTTCTGACTTGTCCTGTCTTGTCCCGACTTGTCCCGACTCGTTTCGACTTGTGTCGACTTGTCCTGACTTGTCCTGACTTGTCACGACTTGTCCCGACTTGTCTTGCATTGTCCAAACTCAACCCAACTTGTACCGACTTGTACCGACTTGTCCCGACTTGTCCTGACTTGTCCCTCATTGTCCAAACTTGTCCCGACTTGTCCCTTATTGTCCAAACTTGTCCCGACATTTCTCGACTTGTCCTGACTTGTCCCGATTTGTCCCGACTTTTCCTGACTTGTCCCGACTTGGTCTGACATGTCACGTCTTATCCCGACTTGTCCAGACTTGTCCCGACTTTTCCCGGCTTGTTCTGTTTTGTTCTAACTTGTCACGCCATGTCTCGACTTGTCCTGACTTGTTCCGACTTGTTCCGACTTGTCCCGGCTTGTTCTGACTTGTTCTAACTTGTCCCGACTTGTTCCGGCTTGTTCTGACTTGTTCTAACTTGTCACGCCATGTCCCGACTTGTCCTGACTTGTTCCGACTTGTCCCGACTTGTCCCGGATTGTTCTGACTTGTTCTAACTTGTCACGCCATGTCCCGACTTGTACTGACTTGTCTTGACTTGTCTCGACTTGTCCAGACTTGTCTCGACTTGTCCCGGCTTGTTCTGACTTGTTCTAACTTGTCACGCCATGTCCCAACTTGTCTTGACTTGTTCCGACTTGTCCCCACTTGTCCCGGATTGTTCTGACTTGTTCTAACTTGTCACGCCATGTCCCGACTTGTACTGACTTGTCCCGACTTGTCTCGACATGTCCAGACTTGTCGCGACTTGTCCCGGCTTGTTCTGACTTGTTCTAACTTGTCACGCCTTGTATTGATTTGTACTGATTTGTCCAGACTTGTCCCGACTTGTCCCGGCTTGTTTTGACTTGTTCTAACTTGTCACGCCATGTCCCGACTTGTCCTGACTTGTTCCGACTTTTCCCGACTTGTCTTGACTTGTCCCTACATGTCCCGACTTGTTCAGACTTGTCCCGACTTGTACCGATTTGTACCGATTTGTCCCGACTTGTACCGACTTGTCCCGACTTGTCCCGTATTGTCCCAACTTGTACCGACTTGTCCCGACTTGTCCCGGATTGTCCCAACTTGTTTCGACTTGTCCCGACTTGTACCGACTTGGTCCGACTTGTCTCGACTTGTTCCGACTTGTCCCGAGATGTCCCAACTTGTTTCGACTTGTCCCAACTTGTCTCGACTTGTTCTGACTTGTCCCGACTTGTACCGATTTGTACCGATTTGTCCCGACTTGTAACGACTTGTCCCGACTTGCCCCGGATTTTCCCAACTTGTCCCGACTTGTCCCGACTTGTCCCGACTTGTCCCGACTTGTCCCGACTTGTCCCGACTTGTCCCGACTAGTCCCGACTTGTTCCGACATGTCTAATCTTATCCTGACTTGTCCCGACTTGTCCTGACTTGTCCCGACTTCTTTCGACTTTTTTTCGACTTGTCCTGAATTGTTTCGATATGTCCCGACTTCTCTCGACTTGTCCCGACTTGTCCTGACTTGTCCCGACTTGTACCAACTTGTACCGACTTGTCCCGACTTGTCCCGGTTTGTCCAAACTTGTCCCGACTTGTACCGACTTGTCCCGACTTGTACCGACTTGTCCCGACTTGTTCCGACTTGTCCCGACTTGTCCCAACGTGTCCCGTATTGTCCAAACTTGTCCCGACTTGTCACTCATTGTACAAACTTGTCCCGACATGTCCTGACTTGTCCTGACTTGTCCCGACTTGTCCTGACTTGTCCCGACTTCTTTCGACTTTTTTCGACTTGTCCTGACTTGTTTTGATATGTCCTGACTTGTCTCGACTTGTCCCGACTTGTACCAACTTGTACCGACTTGTCCCGGCTTGTCCCGGTTTGTCCAAACTTGTCCCGACTTGTACCGACTCGTCATGACTTGTACCGACTTGTCCTGACTTGTACCGACTTGTCCCGACTTGTCCCGACTTGTCCCGACTTGTACCGACTTGTTTCGACTTGTTCTAACTTGTCACGCCATGTCCCGACTTGTCCTGACTTGTTCCGACTTGTCCCGACTTGTCTTGACTTGTTCTCACTTGTCCCGACTTGTCCCGACTTGTCCAGACTTGTCCCGGCTTGTTCTGACTTGTTCTAACTTGTCACGCCATGTCTCGACTTGTCCTGACTTGTTCCGACTTATCCCGACTTGTCCCGGCTTGTTCTGACTTGTTCCAACTTGTCCCAAATTGTTCCGACTTGTCCTGACTTGTTTTGACTTGTCCCGACTTGTCCCGGATTGTTCTGACTTTTTCTAACTTGTCACGCCATGTCCCGACTTGTACTGACTTGTCCCGACTTGTCTCGACTTGTCCAGACTTGTCCCGACTTGTCCCGGATTGTTCTTACTTGTTCTAACTTGTCACGCCATGTCCCGACTTGTTCCGACTTGTTCCGACTTGAACTGACTTGTCCAGACTTGTACCGACTTGTCCCGACCTGTCATGACTTGTCCCGACTTGTCTCGACTTGTCCCGGATTGTATAAACTTGTCCCAACTTGTACCGACTTGTTCCGACTTGTACCGACTTGTCCCGGATTGTCACAACTTGTACCGACTTGTCCCAACGTGTCCCGTATTGTCCAAACTTTTCCCGACTTGAACCGACTTGTCCCGACTTGTCCAGACTTGTACCGACTTGTCCCGACCTGTCCCAGATTGTCCAATCTTGTCCCGACTTGTCCCGACTTGTCCCGACTTGTCCTGACTTGTCCTAACTTGTCCTGACTTGTTCTGACTTGTCCTGACTTGTCCCGACTTGTCCCGTTTTGTTTCGACTCGTTTCGACTTGTCCTGACTTGTCACGACTTGTCCCAGGTTGTCCAAACATGTCCCGACTTGTACCAACTTGTTCCGACTTGTTCCAACTTTTCTTGGATTGTCCAAACTTGTCCCGACTTGTACTGACTTTTCCCGACTTGTATCGACTTGTCCCGACTTGTCCCTTATTGTCCAAACTTGTCCCGACTTGTCCCTTATTGTCCAAACTTGTCCCGACATTTCTCGACTTGTCCTGACTTGTCCCGACTCGTCCCGACTTGTCCCGACTTGTCCCGACTTGTTCTGACACGTCACGTCTTATCCCGACTTGTCCCCACTTGTCCCGACTTGTCCCGACTTGTCCCGACTTGTCCTGACTTGTCCCGACTTCTTTCGACTTTTTTCGACTTGTCCTGACTTGTTTCGATTTGTCCCGACTTGTCTCGACTTGTCCCGACTTGTCCTGACTTGTACCGACTTGTCCCAACTTGTACCGACTTGTCCCGACTTGTCCCGGTTTGTCCAAACTTTTCCTGACTTGTACCGACTTGTCCCGACTTTAACCGACTTGTCCCGACTTGTCCCGACTTGTCCCGACTTGTCTCGACTTGTCCCTACTTGTTCTGATTTGTCACGTCTTGTCCCGACCTGTCCGGACTTGTCCCGAATTGTCCCGACTTGTCCCAACTTGTCCCGACTTATCCCGACTTGTCCTGACTTGTCCTGACTTGTCCTGACTTGTCCTAACTTGTCCCAACTCGTCCCGACTTGTTCCGACTTGTCCCGACTTGTACCGACTTGTCTTGACTTGTCCCGACTTGTCCCGACTTGTCCCGAATTGTCCCGACTTGTCCCTACTTGTCCCGACTTGTCCCGACTTGTTCTGACTTGTCACGTCTTGTCCCGACTTGTCCCGACTTGTCCTGACTTGTTTTGACTCGTCCTGACTTGTACCGACTTGTCCCGACTTGTCCCAGATTGTCCAAACTTGTCCTGACTTGTACCGACTTGTCCCGACTTGTCCCGTCTTGTCCAGACATGTTCCGACTTGTTCTGACTTGTCCCGACTTGTCCCAACTTGTTTCGACTTCTTTCGACTTGTCTTGACTTGTCCTGACTTGTCACGACTTGTCCCGACCTGTCCCGAATTGTCCCGACTTGTCCCAACTTGTCCTGGCTTATCCCGACTTGTCCTGACTTGTCCTGACTTGTCCTGACTTGTCCTAACTTGTCTTAACTCGTCCCGACTTGTTCCGACCTGTCCCGACTTGTACCGACTTGTCCTGACTTGTCCCGACTTGTCCCGACTTGTTCGACTTGTCCCGACTTGTCCCGACTTGTCCCTTATTGTCCAAACTTGTCCCGACATTTCTCGACTTGTCCTGACTTGTCCCGACTCGTCCCGACTTGTCCCGACTTGTCCCGACTTGTCCCGACTTGTTCTGACACGTCACGTCTTATCCCGACTTGTCCCCACTTGTCCCGACTTGTCCCGACTTGTCCCGACTTGTCCTGACTTGTCCCAACTTCTTTCGAATTTTTTCGACTTGTCCTGACTTGTTTCGATTTGTCCCGACTTGTCTCGACTTGTCCCGACTTGTCCTGACTTGTACCGACTTGTCCCAACTTGTACCGACTTGTCCCGACTTGTCCCGGTTTGTCCAAACTTTTCCTGACTTGTACCGACTTGTCCCGACTTTAACCGACTTGTCCCGACTTGTCCCGACTTGTCTCGACTTGTCCCTACTTGTTCTGATTTGTCACGTCTTGTCCCGACCTGTCCGGACTTGTCCCGAATTGTCCCGACTTGTCCCAACTTGTCCCGACTTATCCCGACTTGTCCTGACTTGTCCTGACTTGTCCTGACTTGTCCTAACTTGTCCCAACTCGTCCCGACTTGTTCCGACTTGTCCCGACTTGTACCGACTTGTCTTGACTTGTCCCGACTTGTCCCGACTTGTCCCGAATTGTCCCGACTTGTCCCTACTTGTCCCGACTTGTCCCGACTTGTTCTGACTTGTCACGTCTTGTCCCGACTTGTCCCGACTTGTCCTGACTTGTTTTGACTCGTCCTGACTTGTACCGACTTGTCCCGACTTGTCCCAGATTGTCCAAACTTGTCCTGACTTGTACCGACTTGTCCCGACTTGTCCCGTCTTGTCCAGACATGTTTCGACTTGTTCTGACTTGTCCCGACTTGTCCCAACTTGTTTCGACTTCTTTCGACTTGTCTTGACTTGTCCTGACTTGTCACGACTTGTCCCGACCTGTCCCGAATTGTCCCGACTTGTCCCAACTTGTCCTGACTTATCCCGACTTGTCCTGACTTGTCCTGACTTGTCCTGACTTGTCCTAACTTGTCTTAACTCGTCCCGACTTGTTCCGACTTGTCCCGACTTGTACCGACTTGTCCTGACTTGTCCCGACTTGTCCCGACTTGTTTCGACTTGTCCCGACTTGTCCCGACTTGTTCTGACTTGTCACGTCTTGTCCCGACTTGTCCTGACTTGTTTTGACTCGTCCTGACTTGTACCGACTTGTCCCGAATTGTCCCGGATTGTCCAAACTTGTCCTGACTTGTACCGACTTGTCCCGACTTGTCCCGTCTTGTCCAGATATGTTCCGACTTGTTCTGACTTGTCCCGACTTGTCCCAACTTGTTTCGACTTGTTTCGACTTGTCTTGACTTGTCCTGACTTGTCACGACTTGTCCCGACTTGTCCCGACTTGTCCCGACTTGTCTCGACTTGTGTCGGATTGTCCAAACATGTCCCGACTTGTACCGACTTGTCCCGACTTGTTTCGGCTTGTTCTGACTTGTTCTAACTTGTCACGCCATGTCCCGACCTGTCCGGACTTGTCCCGAATTGTCCCGACTTGTCCTAACTTGTCCCGACTTATCCCGACTTGTCCTGACTTGTCCTGACTTGTCACGACTTATCCCGACTTGTCCCGACTTGTCCCGACTTGTCCTGACTTGTACCGACTTGTCCCGGCTTGTCCCGGTTTGTCCAAACTTGTCCCGACTTGTACCGACTCGTCATGACTTGTACCGACTTGTCCTGACTTGTACCGACTTGTCCCGACTTGTCCCGACTTGTCCCGACTTGTACCGACTTGTTTCGACTTGTTCTAACTTGTCACGCCATGTCCCGACTTGTCCTGACTTGTTCCGACTTGTCCCGACTTGTCTTGACTTGTTCTCACTTGTCCCGACTTGTCCCGACTTGTCCAGACTTGTCCCGGCTTGTTCTGACTTGTTCTAACTTGTCACGCCATGTCTCGACTTGTCCTGACTTGTTCCGACTTATCCCGACTTGTCCCGGCTTGTTCTGACTTGTTCCAACTTGTCCCAAATTGTTCCGACTTGTCCTGACTTGTTTTGACTTGTCCCGACTTGTCCCGGATTGTTCTGACTTTTTCTAACTTGTCACGCCATGTCCCGACTTGTACTGACTTGTCCCGACTTGTCTCGACTTGTCCAGACTTGTCCCGACTTGTCCCGGATTGTTCTTACTTGTTCTAACTTGTCACGCCATGTCCCGACTTGTTCCGACTTGTTCCGACTTGAACTGACTTGTCCAGACTTGTACCGACTTGTCCCGACCTGTCATGACTTGTCCCGACTTGTCTCGACTTGTCCCGGATTGTATAAACTTGTCCCAACTTGTACCGACTTGTTCCGACTTGTACCGACTTGTCCCGGATTGTCACAACTTGTACCGACTTGTCCCAACGTGTCCCGTATTGTCCAAACTTTTCCCGACTTGAACCGACTTGTCCCGACTTGTCCAGACTTGTACCGACTTGTCCCGACCTGTCCCAGATTGTCCAATCTTGTCCCGACTTGTCCCGACTTGTCCCGACTTGTCCTGACTTGTCCTAACTTGTCCTGACTTGTTCTGACTTGTCCTGACTTGTCCCGACTTGTCCCGTTTTGTTTCGACTCGTTTCGACTTGTCCTGACTTGTCACGACTTGTCCCAGGTTGTCCAAACATGTCCCGACTTGTACCAACTTGTTCCGACTTGTTCCAACTTTTCTTGGATTGTCCAAACTTGTCCCGACTTGTACTGACTTTTCCCGACTTGTATCGACTTGTCCCGACTTGTCCCTTATTGTCCAAACTTGTCCCGACTTGTCCCTTATTGTCCAAACTTGTCCCGACATTTCTCGACTTGTCCTGACTTGTCCCGACTCGTCCCGACTTGTCCCGACTTGTCCCGACTTGTTCTGACACGTCACGTCTTATCCCGACTTGTCCCCACTTGTCCCGACTTGTCCCGACTTGTCCCGACTTGTCCTGACTTGTCCCGACTTCTTTCGACTTTTTTCGACTTGTCCTGACTTGTTTCGATTTGTCCCGACTTGTCTCGACTTGTCCCGACTTGTCCTGACTTGTACCGACTTGTCCCAACTTGTACCGACTTGTCCCGACTTGTCCCGGTTTGTCCAAACTTTTCCTGACTTGTACCGACTTGTCCCGACTTTAACCGACTTGTCCCGACTTGTCCCGACTTGTCCCGACTTGTCTCGACTTGTCCCTACTTGTTCTGATTTGTCACGTCTTGTCCCGACCTGTCCGGACTTGTCCCGAATTGTCCCGACTTGTCCCAACTTGTCCCGACTTATCCCGACTTGTCCTGACTTGTCCTGACTTGTCCTGACTTGTCCTAACTTGTCCCAACTCGTCCCGACTTGTTCCGACTTGTCCCGACTTGTACCGACTTGTCTTGACTTGTCCCGACTTGTCCCGACTTGTCCCGAATTGTCCCGACTTGTCCCTACTTGTCCCGACTTGTCCCGACTTGTTCTGACTTGTCACGTCTTGTCCCGACTTGTCCCGACTTGTCCTGACTTGTTTTGACTCGTCCTGACTTGTACCGACTTGTCCCGACTTGTCCCAGATTGTCCAAACTTGTCCTGACTTGTACCGACTTGTCCCGACTTGTCCCGTCTTGTCCAGACATGTTCCGACTTGTTCTGACTTGTCCCGACTTGTCCCAACTTGTTTCGACTTCTTTCGACTTGTCTTGACTTGTCCTGACTTGTCACGACTTGTCCCGACCTGTCCCGAATTGTCCCGACTTGTCCCAACTTGTCCTGGCTTATCCCGACTTGTCCTGACTTGTCCTGACTTGTCCTGACTTGTCCTAACTTGTCTTAACTCGTCCCGACTTGTTCCGACCTGTCCCGACTTGTACCGACTTGTCCTGACTTGTCCCGACTTGTCCCGACTTGTTCGACTTGTCCCGACTTGTCCCGACTTGTCCCTTATTGTCCAAACTTGTCCCGACATTTCTCGACTTGTCCTGACTTGTCCCGACTCGTCCCGACTTGTCCCGACTTGTCCCGACTTGTCCCGACTTGTTCTGACACGTCACGTCTTATCCCGACTTGTCCCCACTTGTCCCGACTTGTCCCGACTTGTCCCGACTTGTCCTGACTTGTCCCGACTTCTTTCGAATTTTTTCGACTTGTCCTGACTTGTTTCGATTTGTCCCGACTTGTCTCGACTTGTCCCGACTTGTCCTGACTTGTACCGACTTGTCCCAACTTGTACCGACTTGTCCCGACTTGTCCCGGTTTGTCCAAACTTTTCCTGACTTGTACCGACTTGTCCCGACTTTAACCGACTTGTCCCGACTTGTCCCGACTTGTCTCGACTTGTCCCTACTTGTTCTGATTTGTCACGTCTTGTCCCGACCTGTCCGGACTTGTCCCGAATTGTCCCGACTTGTCCCAACTTGTCCCGACTTATCCCGACTTGTCCTGACTTGTCCTGACTTGTCCTGACTTGTCCTAACTTGTCCCAACTCGTCCCGACTTGTTCCGACTTGTCCCGACTTGTACCGACTTGTCTTGACTTGTCCCGACTTGTCCCGACTTGTCCCGAATTGTCCCGACTTGTCCCTACTTGTCCCGACTTGTCCCGACTTGTTCTGACTTGTCACGTCTTGTCCCGACTTGTCCCGACTTGTCCTGACTTGTTTTGACTCGTCCTGACTTGTACCGACTTGTCCCGACTTGTCCCAGATTGTCCAAACTTGTCCTGACTTGTACCGACTTGTCCCGACTTGTCCCGTCTTGTCCAGACATGTTTCGACTTGTTCTGACTTGTCCCGACTTGTCCCAACTTGTTTCGACTTCTTTCGACTTGTCTTGACTTGTCCTGACTTGTCACGACTTGTCCCGACCTGTCCCGAATTGTCCCGACTTGTCCCAACTTGTCCTGACTTATCCCGACTTGTCCTGACTTGTCCTGACTTGTCCTGACTTGTCCTAACTTGTCTTAACTCGTCCCGACTTGTTCCGACTTGTCCCGACTTGTACCGACTTGTCCTGACTTGTCCCGACTTGTCCCGACTTGTTTCGACTTGTCCCGACTTGTCCCGACTTGTTCTGACTTGTCACGTCTTGTCCCGACTTGTCCTGACTTGTTTTGACTCGTCCTGACTTGTACCGACTTGTCCCGAATTGTCCCGGATTGTCCAAACTTGTCCTGACTTGTACCGACTTGTCCCGACTTGTCCCGTCTTGTCCAGATATGTTCCGACTTGTTCTGACTTGTCCCGACTTGTCCCAACTTGTTTCGACTTGTTTCGACTTGTCTTGACTTGTCCTGACTTGTCACGACTTGTCCCGACTTGTCCCGACTTGTCCCGACTTGTCTCGACTTGTGTCGGATTGTCCAAACATGTCCCGACTTGTACCGACTTGTCCCGACTTGTTTCGGCTTGTTCTGACTTGTTCTAACTTGTCACGCCATGTCCCGACCTGTCCGGACTTGTCCCGAATTGTCCCGACTTGTCCCAACTTGTCCCGACTTATCCCGACTTGTCCTGACTTGTCCTGACTTGTCCTGACTTGTCCTAACTTGTCCCAACTCGTCCCGACTTGTTCCGACTTGTCCCGACTTGTACCGACTTGTCTTGACTTGTCCCGACTTGTCCCGACTTGTCCCGAATTGTCCCGACTTGTCCCTACTTGTCCCGACTTGTCCCGACTTGTTCTGACTTGTCACGTCTTGTCCCGACTTGTCCCGACTTGTCCTGACTTGTTTTGACTCGTCCTGACTTGTACCGACTTGTCCCGACTTGTCCCAGATTGTCCAAACTTGTCCTGACTTGTACCGACTTGTCCCGACTTGTCCCGTCTTGTCCAGACATGTTCCGACTTGTTCTGACTTGTCCCGACTTGTCCCAACTTGTTTCGACTTCTTTCGACTTGTCTTGACTTGTCCTGACTTGTCACGACTTGTCCCGACCTGTCCCGAATTGTCCCGACTTGTCCCAACTTGTCCTGACTTATCCCGACTTGTCCTGACTTGTCCTGACTTGTCCTGACTTGTCCTAACTTGTCTTAACTCGTCCCGACTTGTTCCGACTTGTCCCGACTTGTACCGACTTGTCCTGACTTGTCCCGACTTGTCCCGACTTGTTTCGACTTGTCCCGACTTGTCCCGACTTGTTCTGACTTGTCACGTCTTGTCCCGACTTGTCCTGACTTGTTTTGACTCGTCCTGACTTGTACCGACTTGTCCCGAATTGTCCCGGATTGTCCAAACTTGTCCTGACTTGTACCGACTTGTCCCGACTTGTCCCGTCTTGTCCAGATATGTTCCGACTTGTTCTGACTTGTCCCGACTTGTCCCAACTTGTTTCGACTTGTTTCGACTTGTCTTGACTTGTCCTGACTTGTCCCAACTCGTCCCGACTTGTTCCGACTTGTCCCGACTTGTACCGACTTGTCTTGACTTGTCCCGACTTGTCCCGACTTGTCCCGAATTGTCCCGACTTGTCCCTACTTGTCCCGACTTGTCCCGACTTGTTCTGACTTGTCACGTCTTGTCCCGACTTGTCCCGACTTGTCCTGACTTGTTTTGACTCGTCCTGACTTGTACCGACTTGTCCCGACTTGTCCCAGATTGTCCAAACTTGTCCTGACTTGTACCGACTTGTCCCGACTTGTCCCGTCTTGTCCAGACATGTTCCGACTTGTTCTGACTTGTCCCGACTTGTCCCAACTCGTTTCGACTTCTTTCGACTTGTCTTGACTTGTCCTGACTTGTCACGACTTGTCCCGACCTGTCCCGAATTGTCCCGACTTGTCCCAACTTGTCCTGACTTATCCCGACTTGTCCTGACTTGTCCTGACTTGTCCTGACTTGTCCTAACTTGTCTTAACTCGTCCCGACTTGTTCCGACTTGTCCCGACTTGTACCGACTTGTCCTGACTTGTCCCGACTTGTCCCGACTTGTTTCGACTTGTCCCGACTTGTCCCGACTTGTTCTGACTTGTCACGTCTTGTCCCGACTTGTCCTGACTTGTTTTGACTCGTCCTGACTTGTACCGACTTGTCCCGAATTGTCCCGGATTGTCCAAACTTGTCCTGACTTGTACCGACTTGTCCCGACTTGTCCCGTCTTGTCCAGATATGTTCCGACTTGTTCTGACTTGTCCCGACTTGTCCCAACTTGTTTCGACTTGTTTCGACTTGTCTTGACTTGTCCTGACTTGTCACGACTTGTCCCGACTTGTACCGACTTGTCCCGACTTGTTTCGGCTTGTTCTGACTTGTTCTAACTTGTCACGCCATGTCCCGACTTGTCCTGACTTGTTCCGACTTGTCCCGACTTGTCTTGACTTGTCCACACATGTCCTGACTTGTTCTAACTTGTCACGTCATGTCCCGACTTGTTCCGACTTGAACCGACATGTCCAGACTTGTACCGACTTGTCCCGACCTGTCCCGACTTGTCCCGACTTGTCTCGACCCTTCCCGAATTGTCCAAACTTGTCCCAACTTGTACCAACTTGTACCGACTTGTACCAACTTGTCCCGGATTGTCACAACTTGTACCGACTTGTCCCAACGTGTCCCGTATTGTCCAAACTTTTCCCGACTTGAACCGACTTGTCCCGACTTGTCCAGACTTGCACCGACTTGTATCGACTTGTCCCGACTTGTCCCGACTTGTCCTGACTTGTCCTGACCTGTCACGACTTGTCCCGACTTGTTTCGACTTGTTTCGACTTGTCCTGTCTTGTCCTGACTTGTCACAACTTGTCCCGGATTGTCCAAATATGTCCCAACTTGTACCGACTTGTCCCGACTTGTACCGACTTGTCCCAGATTGTCACAACTTGTACCGACTTGTTCCGACTTGTCCCAACTTGTCTTGGATTGTCCAAACTTGTCCCGACTTGTACCGACTTGTCCCGACTTGTCCTGACTTGTCCCTCATTGTCCAAACTTGTCCTGACTTGTTCCTTATTGTCCAAACTTGTCCCGACATTTCTCGACTTGTCCTGACTTGTCCCGACTTGTCCCGACTTGTCCTGACTTGTCCCGACTTGTCCCGACTTGGTCTGACATGTCACGTCTTATCCCGACTTGTCCAGACTTGTCCCGACTTGTCCTGGCTTGTTCTGACTTGTTCTAACTTGTCACGCCATGTCTCGACTTGTCCTGACTTGTTCCGAATTGTTCCGACTTGTCCCGGCTTGTTCTGACTTGTTCTATTTTGTCCCGACTTGTTCCGGCTTGTTCTGACTTGTTCTAACTTGTCACGCCATGTCCCGACTTGTCCTGACTTGTTCCGACTTGTCCCGACTTGTCCCGGATTGTTCTGAATTGTTCTAACTTGACACGCCATGTCCCGACTTGTACTGACTTGTCCCGACTTGTCTCGACTTGTCCAGACTTGTCCCGACTTGTCCCGGCTTATTCTGACTTGCTCTAACTTGTCACGCCATGTCCCGACTTGTACTGACTTGTCCAGACTTGTCCCGACTTGTCCCGGCTTGTTTTGACTTGTTCTAACTTGTCACGCCATGTCCCGACTTGTCCTGACTTGTTTCGACTTGTCCCGACTTGTCTTGACTTGTCCCTACATGTCCCGACTTGTCCAGACTTGTCCCGACTTGTCCCGGATTGTCCCAACTTGTTCCGACTTGTCCCGACTTGTACCGACTTGTTCCGACTTGTCTCGACTTGTTCCGACTTGTCTCGACTTGTTCCGACTTGTTCCGACTTGTCCCGAGATTGTCAACTTGTTTCGACATGTCCCAACTTGTCTCGACTTGTTCTGACTTGTCCCGACTTGTACCGATTTGTACCGATTTGTCCCAACTTTTAACGACTTGTTCCGACATGTCTAATCTTATCCCGACTTGTCCCGACTTGTCCTGACTTGTCCCGACTTCTTTCGACTTTTTTCGACTTGTCCTGGTTTGTTTCGATATGTCCCGACTTCTCTCGACTTGTCCCGACTTGTCCTGACTTGTTCCGACTTGTACCAACTTGTACCGACTTGTCCCGACTTGTCCCGACTTGTCCCGGTTTGTCCAAACTTGTCCCGACTTGTACCGACTTGTCCCGACTTGTTCCGACTTGTCCCGACTTGTCCCGACTTGTCCAGACTTGTCCCGACTTGTCCCAACGTGTCCCGTATTGTCCAAACTTGTCCCGACTTGTCACTTATTGTACAAACTTGTCCCGACATGTCCCGACTTGTCTCGAATTGTCCCGACTTGTCCCAACATGTACCGACTTGTCCCGACTTGTCCCGGTTTGTCCAAACTTGTCCCGACTTGTACCGACTTGTCCCGACTTGTACCGACTTATTCCGACTTGTCCCGACTTGTACCGACTTGTTCCGACTTGTTCTAACTTGTCACGCCATGTCCCGACTTGTCCTGACTTGTTCCGACTTGTCCCGACTCGTCTTGACTTGTTCTCACTTGTCTCGACTTGTCCTGACTTGTTCCGACTTGTCCCGACTTGTCATGGCTTGTTCTGACTTGTTCTAACTTGTCCCAAATTGTTCCGGCTTGTTCTGACTTGTTCTAACTTGTCACGCCATGTCCAGACTTGTCCTGACTTGTTCCGACTTGTCTCGACTTGTCCCGGATTGTTCTGACTTGTTCTCACTTGTCACGCCATGTCCCGACTTGTACTGACTTGTCCCGACTTGTTTCGACTTGTCCAGACTTGTCCCGACTTGTCCCGGCTTGTTCTGACTTGTTCTAACTTGTCACGCCATGTCCCGACTTGTTCCGACTTGAACCGACTTGTCCAGACTTGTACCGACTTGTCCCGACCTGTCCCGACTTGTCCCGACTTGTCTCGACTTGTCCCGGATTGTCCAAACATGTCCCAACTTGTACCGACTTGTCCCGACTTGTACCGACTTGTCCCGGATTGTCACAACTTGTACCGACTTGTCCCAACGTGTCCCGTATTGTCCAAACTTGTCCCGACTTGTCACTTATTGTACAAACTTGTCCCGACATGTCCCGACTTGTCTCGAATTGTCCCGACTTGTCCCAACATGTACCGACTTGTCCCGACTTGTCCCGGTTTGTCCAAACTTGTCCCGACTTGTACCGACTTGTCCCGACTTGTACCGACTTATTCCGACTTGTCCCGACTTGTACCGACTTGTTCCGACTTGTTCTAACTTGTCACGCCATGTCCCGACTTGTCCTGACTTGTTCCGACTTGTCCCGACTCGTCTTGACTTGTTCTCACTTGTCTCGACTTGTCCTGACTTGTTCCGACTTGTCCCGACTTGTCATGGCTTGTTCTGACTTGTTCTAACTTGTCCCAAATTGTTCCGGCTTGTTCTGACTTGTTCTAACTTGTCACGCCATGTCCAGACTTGTCCTGACTTGTTCCGACTTGTCTCGACTTGTCCCGGATTGTTCTGCCTTGTTCTCACTTGTCACGCCATGTCCCGACTTGTACTGACTTGTCCCGACTTGTCTCGACTTGTCCAGACTTGTCCCGACTTGTCCCGGCTTGTTCTGACTTGTTCTAACTTGTCACGCCATGTCCCGACTTGTTCCGACTTGAACCGACTTGTCCAGACTTGTACCGACTTGTCCCGACCTGTCCCGACTTGTCCCGACTTGTCTCGACTTGTCCCGGATTGTCCAAACATGTCCCAACTTGTACCGACTTGTCCCGACTTGTACCGACTTGTCCCGGATTGTCACAACTTGTACCGACTTGTCCCAACGTGTCCCGTATTGTCCAAACTTTTCCCGACTTGAACCGACTTGTCCCAACTTGTCTCGACTTGTCCTAACTTGTCCCGACTTGTACCGATTTGTCCCGACTTGTACCGACTTGTCCTGACATGTCCCGGATTGTCCAAACTTGTCCCGATTTGTCCCGACTTGTACCGACTTGTCCCGACTTGTACCGACTTGTCCCGACTTGTCCCCGATTGTCCCAACTTGTACCGACTTGTCCCAACGTGTCCAGTACTGTCCAAACTCTTCCCGACTCCAACCGACTTGTCCCGACTTGTGCAGACTTGTCCCGACCTGTCTCAGATTGTTCAAACTTGTCCCGACTTGTCTTGACTTGTCCTGACTTGTCCTGACTTGTCACGACTTGTCCCGACTTGTACCGACTTGTCCTGACTTGTCCCAACTTGTTCTGACTTGTCCTGACTTGTTTCGACTTGTCCTGACTTGTCCCGACTTGTTTCGACTTGTCCTGACTTGTCCTGACTTGTCACGACTTGTATCGACTTGTCCCGACTTGTCTCGACTTGTCCCGGATTGTCCAAACTTGTCCCGACTTGTACCGACTTGTCCCGACTCAAACCGACTTGTCCCTTATTGTCCAAACTTGTCCCGACTTGTCACTTATTGTACAAACTTGTCCCGACATGTCCTGACTTGTCCTGACTTGTCCCGACTTGTCCCGACTTGTCCCGACTTGTCCCGACTCCTCCCGACTTGTTCCGACATGTCTAATTTTATCCCGACTTGTTCCGACTTCTTTCGACTTTTTTCGACTTGTCCTGACTTGTTTCGATACGTCCCGACTTCTCTCGACTTGTCCCGACTTGTCCTGGCTTGTCCCGACTTGTACCAACTTGTACCGACTTGTCCCGACTTGTCCCGGTTTGTCCAAACTTGTCCCGACTTGTACCGACTTGTCCCGACTTGTACCGACTTGTCCCGACTTGTCCCAACGTGTCCCATATTGTCCAAACTTGTCCCGACTTGTCACTTATTGTACAAACTTGTCCCGACTTGTCACTTATTGTACAATCTTGTCCCGACATGTCCTGACTTGTCCCGACTTGTCCCGACTTGTCCCGACTTGTCCTGACTTGTCCCGACTTGTTCCGACATGTCTAATCTTATCCCGACTTGTCCCGACTTGTCCTGACTTGTCCCGACTTCTTTCGACTTTGTTCGACTTGTCCTGACTTGTTTCGATATGTCTCGACTTGTACCGACTTGTCCCGACTTGTCCCGGTTTGTCCAAACTTGTCCCGACTTGTACCGACTTGTCCCGACTTGTACCGACTTGTCCCGACTTGTCCCGACTTGTACCGACTTGTTCCGACTTGTTCTAACTTGTCACGCCATGTCCCGACTTGTCCTGACTTGTATCGACTTGTCCCGACTTGTCTCGACTTGTCTCGACTTGTCCCGGATTGTCCTAACTTGTCCCGACTTGTACCGACTTGTCCCGACTTAAACCGACTTGTCCCGACTTGTCCCTTATTGTCCAAACTTGTCCCGACTCGTCACTTATTGTACAAACTTGTCCCGACATGTCCTGACTTGTCCTGACTTGTCCCTACTTGTCCCGACTTGTCCCGACTTGTCCCGACTTGTTCCGACATGTCTAATTTTATCCCGACTTGTCCCGACTTGTCCTGACTTGTCCCGACTTCTTTCGACTTGTTTCGACTTGTCCTGACTTGTTTCGATATGTCCCGACTTCTCTCGACTTGTCCCGACTTGTCCTGGCTTGTCCCGACTTGTACCAACTTGTACCGACTTGTCCCGACTTGTCCCGGTTTGTCCAAACTTGTCCCGACTTGTACCGACTTGTCCCGAATTGTCCTGACTTTTCCCGACTTGTCCCGACTTGTCCCGACTTGTCCCGACTTGTTCCGACATGTCTAAACTTATCTCGACTTGTCCCGACTTGTCCTGACTTGTCCCGACTCCTTTCGACTTTGTTCGACTTGTCCTGACTTGTTTCGATATGTCTCGACTTGTCCCAACTTGTACCGACTTGTCCCGACTTGTCCCGGTTTGTCCAAACTTGTCCCGACTTGTACCGACTTGTCCCGACTTGTACCGACTTGTCCCGACTTGTCCCGACTTGTACCGACTTGTTCCGACTTGTTCTAACTTGTCACGCCATGTCCCGACTTGTCCTGACTTGTTCCGACTTGTCCCGACTCGTGTTGACTTGTTCTCACTTGTCCCGACTTGTCCCGACTTGTCCCGACTTCTTTCGACTTTGTTCGACTTGTCCTGACTTGTTTCGATATGTCTCGACTTGTCCCAACTTGTACCGACTTGTCCCGACTTGTCCCGGTTTGTCCAAACTTGTCCCGACTTGTACCGACTTGTCCCGACTTGTACCGACTTGTCCCGACTTGTCCCGACTTGTACCGACTTGTTCCGACTTGTTCTAACTTGTCACGCCATGTCCCGACTTGTCCTGACTTGTTCCGACTTGTCCTGACTCGTGTTGACTTGTTCTCACTTGTCCCGACTTGTCCCGACTTGTCCAGACTTGTCCCAACTTGTCCCGGCTTGTTCTGACTTGTTCTTACTTGTCACGCCATGTCCTGACTTATACTGACTTGTCCCGACTTGTCCCGGCTTGTTCTGATTTGTTCTAACTTGTCAGGCCATGTCCCGACTTGTTCCGACTTGAACCGACTTGTCCCGACTTGTCCCGACTTGTTCCGACATGTCTAATTTTATCCCGACTTGTCCCGACTTGTCCTGAATTGTCCCGACTTCTTTCGACTTTTTTCGACTTGTCCTGACTTGTTTCGATATGTCCCGACTTCTCTCGACTTGTCCCGACTTGTCCTGGCTTGTCCCGACTTGTACCAACTTGTACCGACTTGTCCCGACTTGTCCCGGTTTGTCCAAACTTGTCCCGACTTGTACCGACTTGTCCCGACTTGTCCTGAATTGTCCCGACTTCTTTCGACTTTGTTCGACTTGTCCTGACTTGTTTCGATATGTCTCGACTTGTCCCAACTTGTACCGACTTGTCCCGACTTGTCCCGGTTTGTCCAAACTTGTCCCGACTTGTACCGACTTGTCCCGACTTGTACCGACTTGTCCCGACTTGTCCCGACTTGTACCGACTTGTTCCGACTTGTTCTAACTTGTCACGCCATGTCCCGACTTGTCCTGACTTGTATCGACTTGTCCCGACTTGTCTCGACTTGTCCCGGATTGTCCAAACTTGTCCCGACATGTCCCGACTTGTCCTGACTTGTCCCGACTTGTTCCGACATGTCTAATCTTATCCCGACTTGTCCCGACTTGTCCTGACTTGTCCCGACTTCTTTCGACTTTGTTCGACTTGTCCTGACTTGTTTCGATATGTCTCGACTTGTACCGACTTGTCCCGACTTGTCCCGGTTTGTCCAAACTTGTCCCGACTTGTACCGACTTGTCCCGACTTGTACCGACTTGTCCCGACTTGTCCCGACTTGTACCGACTTGTTCCGACTTGTTCTAACTTGTCACGCCATGTCCCGACTTGTCCTGACTTGTATCGACTTGTCCCGACTTGTCTCGACTTGTCCCGGATTGTCCTAACTTGTCCCGACTTGTACCGACTTGTCCCGACTTAAACCGACTTGTCCCGACTTGTCCCTTATTGTCCAAACTTGTCCCGACACGTCACTTATTGTACAAACTTGTCCCGACATGTCCTGACTTGTCCCGTTTTGTTTCGACTTGTTTCGACTTGTCCTGACTTGTCACGACTTGTCCCAGGTTGTCCAAACATGTCCCGACTTGTACCAACTTGTTCCGACTTGTCCCTTATTGTCCAAACTTATCCCGACATTTCTCGACTTGTCCTGACTTGTCCCGACATGTCCCGACTTGTCCCGACTTGTCCCGACTTGTTCTGACACGTCACGTCTTATCCCGACTTGTCCCCACTTGTCCCGACTTGTCCCGACTTGTCCCGACTTGTCCTGACTTGTCCCGACTTCTTTCGACTTTTTTCGACTTGTCATGACTTGATTCGATTTGTCCCGACTTGTCTCGACTTGTCCCGACTTGTCCTGACTTGTACCGACTTGTCCCTACTTGTACCGACTTTTCCCGACTTGTCCCGGTTTGTCCAAACTTTTCCCGACTTGTGCCGACTTGTCCCGACTTTAACCGACTTGTCCCGACTTGTCCCGACTTGTCCCGACTTGTCTCGACTTGTCCCTACTTGTTCTGATTTGTCACGTATTGTCCCGACCTGTCCGGACTTGTCCTGACCTGTCCCGAATTGTCCCGACTTGTCCCAACTTGTCCCGACTTATCCCGACTTGTCCTGACTTGTCCTGACTTGTCCTGACTTGTCCTAACTTGTCCCAACTCGTCCCGACTTGTTCCGACTTGTCCCGACTTGTACCGACTTGTCTTGACTTGTCCCGACTTGTCCCGACTTGTTTCGACTTGTCCCAACTTGTCCCGACTTGTTCTGACTTGTCACGTCTTGTCCCGACTTGTCCCGACTTGTCCTGACTTGTTTTGACTCGTCCTGACTTGTACCGACTTGTCCCGACTTGTCCCGGATTGTCCAAACTTGTCCCGACTTGTACCGACTTGTCCCGACTTGTTCCGTCTTGTCCAGACATGTTCCGACTTGTTCTGACTTGTCCCGACTTGTCCCAACTTGTTTCGACTTCTTTCGACTTGTATTGACTTGTCCTGACTTGTCACGACTTGTCCCGACCTGTCCCGAATTTTCCCGACTTGTCCCAACTTGTCCCGACTTATCCCGACTTGTCCTGACTTGTCCTGACTTGTCCTGACTTGTCCTAACTTGTCCCAACTCGTCCCGACTTGTTCCGACTTGTCATGACTTGTACCGACTTGTCCCGACTTGTCCCGACTTGTCCCGACTTGTCCCGACTTGTCCCGACTCGTCCCGACTTGTTCTGACTTGTCACGTCTTGTCCCGACTTGTCCCGACTTGTCCTGACTTGTTTTGACTCGTCCTGACTTTTACCGACTTGTCCCGACTTGTCCCGGATTGTCCAAACTTGTCCAGACTTGTCCCGACTTGTCCCAACGTGTAACGTATTGTCCAAACTTGTCCCGACTTGTCACTTATTGTACAAACTTGTCCCGACATGTCCTGACTTGTCCTGACTTGTCCCGACTTGTCCCGACTTGTCCCGACTTGTCCCGACTAGTTCCGACATGTCTAAGCTTATCCCGACTTGTCCCGACTTGTCCTGACTTGTTCCGACTTCTTTCGACTTTTTTCGACTTGTCCTGACTTGTTTCGATATGTCCCGACTTGTCTCGACTTGTCTCGATTTGTCCAAACTTGTCCCGACTTGTACCGACTTGTCCCGACTTGTACCGACTTGTCCCGACCTGTCCCGACTTGTACCGACTTGTTCCGACTTGTTCTAACTTGTCACGCCATGTCCCGACTTGTCCTGACTTGTTCCGACTTGTCCCGACTCGTCTTGACTTGTTCTCACTTGTCCCGACTTGTCCCAACTTGTCCAGACTTGTCCCGACTTGTCCCGGCTTGTTCTGACTTGTTCTAACTTGTCACGCCATGTCTCGACTTGTCCTGACTTGTTCCGACTTGTCCCGACTTGTCTCTGCTTGTTCTGACTTGTTCTAACTCGTCCCAAATTGTTCCGGCTTGTTCTGACTTGTTCTAACTTGTCACGCCATGTCCCGACTTGTCCTGACTTGTTCCGACTTGTCCCGACTTGTCCCAGATTGTTCTGACTTGTTCTAACTTGTCACGCCATGTCCCGACTTGTACTGACTTGTCCCGACTTGTCTCGACTTGTCCAGACTTGTCCCGACTTGTCCCGGCTTGTTCTGACTTGTTCTAACTTGTCACGCCATGTCCCGACTTGTTCCGACTTGAACCGACTTGTCCAGACTTGTACCGACTTGTCCCGACCTGTCCCGACTTGTCCCGACTCGTCTCGACTTGTCCCGGATTGTCCAAACTTGTCCCAACTTGTACCGACTTGTCCCGACTTGTACCGACTTGTCCCGGATTGTCACAACTTGTACCGACTTGTCCCAACGTGTCCCGTATTGTCCAAACTTTTCCCGACTTGAACCGACTTGAACCGACTTGTCCCGACTTGTCCAGACTTGTACCGACTTGTCCCGACCTGTCCCAGATTGTATAAACTTGTCCCGACTTGTCCCGACTTGTCCCGACTTGTCCCGAATCGTCCCGACTTGTCCCGACTTGTCCCGGATTGACCAAACTTGTCCCGACTTGTCCCGACTTGTCCCGACTCGTCCTGACTTGTACCGACTTGTCCCGACTTGTCTCGGATTGTCCAAACTTGTCCCGACTTGTACCGACTTATACCGACTTGTACCGACTTGTCCCGACTTGTCTCGTAATGTCCAAACTTGTCCCGACTTGTACCGACTTGTCCCGAATCGTCCCGACTTGTCCCGACTTGTCCCGGATTGACCAAACTTGTCCCGACTTGTTCCGACTTGTCAATTTCAGTTCGAACAAAAATTGATTGTCACACTTGTTTTGGTTCATAATTTTGGTTGGATAGACAGAAAATCTGTAGGCATATTTTCTCAAAACTGTTTAAATTTTGGCTGAAATATAAAAAAAAAATTCAAGTTTTTTGTTTATAAAATTTTTGTAGGTTTCATATTTTTCAAAATATCCCGGCTGGTCCCGATTTGTCCCAACTTGTCCTGACTTGTCCAGACTTGTCCCGATTTGTCCCAACTTGTCCCGACTTGTCACATTTGTCATGGTTCATAATATTTGTTGGATTGACAAAATATCTGAAAGCTCATTTCCCGACCCTACCCGACCCGACCTAATTGCGAATAGAGTCTAAGACGATAAGATGAATATTAGTGCCATAACATTGACTCGATTTGACCTTGTGAAGTAAATTTTTTTTTCAGAAAAAAAAAATTTAATTTTTTGCCGTTATAAAAAATTTTGGCGAGATGATTCGATACCAAAATATTCAGAAATTGACTGACTCAAATATTTTCTTTGTGAAAAAAGTAATTTTCCAAGATTTTTTTTTCAAAACATTTTTATTTCAATTCTGTGTTTAATGAGATACTTTTTTATTTCTTCTTGAATAGAAATTGGATTGTGAAAGTTGTTTCAGTTCACAATTTTGATAAAATTAAAAAAAATCAGAAAAAAAAAATATTTTTTGAAATTTTTTGATAATTGAATTTTTGCTGAAATATTTGAAACAAATAATAAAATCTTTAGTTTTTTTTTGTAATTTTGATTTATTTTCACAAACTACTTCAAAGAAATCCAAATAAAATTCCAAGAAGAAAGTCTGGGTGAAGAAGTCCAGGTGGAAATTCCGTGTAAAATGTACAAATGAAATCAGGATAAAATGTCTGGGTAAGGAGCCCTGGTGAAAAGTCCAGAATTATTTGAAATTCAAAATGATTCTATCAAAAGATATATTTACAATAAAATTTTCCTCGACCCGACCCAAAAGTCCCGACTTGTTCCGACATGTCTTGTCCCGACTTTTCCCGACTTGTCGTGACTTGTTCCGTCTTGTCCCGACTTGTCACGGATTGTCCCGACTTGTCCCGCATTGTCCAAACTTGTCCTGACTTGTCCAGACTTGTCCCGACTTGTCCCGTCTTGTCCAGACTTGTCCCGACTTGTCCCGTCTTGTCCAGACTTGTCCCGACTTGTCCCGGCTTGTTCTGACTTGTTCTAACTTGTCACGCCATGTCTCGACTTGTCCTGACTTGTTCCGACTTGTCCCGACTTGTCCCGGCTTGTTCTGACTTGTTCTAACTTGTCCTGACTTGTTCCGGCTTGTTCTGACTTGGTCTAACTTGTCACGCCATGTCCCGACTTGTCCTGACTTGTTCCGACTTGCCCCGACTTGTCTCGGCTTGTTCTAACTTGTTCTAACTTGTCACGCAATGTCCCGACTTGTACTGACTTGCCTCGACTTGTCCAGACTTGTCCAGACTTGTCCCGACTTGTCCCGGCTTGTTCTGACTTGTTCTAACTTGTCTCGCCATGTCCCGACTTTTACTGACTTGTCCAGACTTGTCCCGACTTGTCCCGGCTTGTTCTGACTTGTTCTAACTTGTCACGCCATTTCCCGACTTGTCCTGACTTGTTCCGACTTGTCCCGACTTGTCTTGACTTGTTCTAACTTATCACGTCATGTCCCGACTTGTTCCGACTTGAACCGACTTGTCCAGACTTGTAACGACTTGTCCCGACCTGTCCCGACTTGTCCCGACTTGTCTCGACTTGTTTCGGATTGTCCAAACTTGTCCCAACTTGTACCGACTTGTCCCGACTTGTACCGACTTGTCCCGGATTGTCACAACTTGTACCGACTTGTCCCAACGTGTCCCGTATTGTCCAAACTTTTCCCGACTTGAACCGACTTGTCCCGACTTGTCCAGACTTGTACCGACTTGTCCCGACCTGTCCCAGATTGTCCAAACTTGTCCCGACTTGTCCCGACTTGTCCCGACTTGTCCCGACTTGTCCCGACTTGTCCTGCCTTGTCACGACTTGTCCCGACTTGTACCGACTTGTCCTGACTTGTCCCGACTTGTTCTGACTTGTCCTGACTTGTCTCGACTTGTCCCGACTTGTTTCGACTTGTGTCGACTTGTCCTGACTTGTCCTGACTTGTCCTGACTTGTCCTGACTTGTCACGACTTGTCCCGACTTGTCCCGACTTGTACCGACTTGTCCTGACTTGTCCCGACTTGTTCTGACTTGTCCTGACTTGTCCCGACTTGTCCCGACTTGTTTCGACTTGTACCGACTTGTCCCGACTTGTACTGACTTGTCCCGACTTGTCCCTTATTGTCCAAACTTGTCCTGACTTGTCACTTATTGTACAACCTTGTCCCGACATGTCCTGACTTGTCCTGACTTGTCCCGACTTGTCCCGACTTGTCCCGACTTGTCCTGACTTGTTCCGACATGTCACGTCTTATCCCGACTTGTCCTGACTTGTCTCGACTTGTCTCGACTTCTTTCGACTTTTTTCGACTTGTCCTGACTTGTTTCGATATGTCCCGACTTGTCTCGACTTGTCCCGACTTGTCCTGACTTGTCCCGACTTGTCCCAACTTGTACCGACTTGTCCCGACTTGTCCCGACTTGTCCCGGTTTGTCCAAACTTGTCCCGACTTGTACCGACTTGTCCCGACTTGTACCGACTTGTCCCGACTTGTCCCGACTTGTCCCGACTTGTCCCGACTTGTCCCAACGTGTCCCGTATTGTCCAAACTTTTCCCGACTTGAACCGACTTGTCCCGACTTGTTCAGACTTGTACCGACTTGTCCCGACTTGTCCCGACTTGTCCTGACTTGTCCTGACTTGTCCTGACTTGTCACGACTTGTCCCGACTTGTACCGACTTGTCCTGACTTGTCCCGACTTGTTCTGACTTGTCCTGACTTGTCCCGATATGTCCCTACTTGTCTCGACTTGTCCCGACTTGTCCCAACTTGTACCGACTTGTCCCGACTTGTCCCAGTTTGTCCAAACTTGTCCCGACTTGTACCGACTTGTCCCGACTTGTACCTACTTGTCCTGACTTGTCCCAACTTGTCCCGACTTGTTCCGACTTGTTCTAACTTGTCACGCTATGTCCCGACTTGTCCTGACTTTTTCCGACTTGTCCCGACTCATCTTTTCTTGTTCTCACTTGTCCCGACTTGTCCCGACTTGTCCAGACTTGTCCCGACTTGTCCCGGCTTGTTCTGACTTGTTCTAACTTGTCACGCCATGTCTCGACTTGTCCTGACTTGTTCCGACTTGTCCCGACTTGTCCCGGCTTGTTCTGACTTGTTCTAACTTGTCCCAAATTGATCCGACTTGTTCTGACTTGTTCTAACTTGTCACGCCATGTCCCGACTTGTACTGACTTGTCCCGACTTGTCTCGACTTGTCTAGACTTGTCCCGACTTGTCCCGGCTTGTTCTGACTTGTTCTAACTTGTCACGCCATGTTCCGACTTGTACTGACTTGTCCAGACTTGTCCCGACTTATCCCGGCTTGTCCCGGATTGTTCTGACTTGTTCTAACTTGTCACGCCATGTCCCGACTTGTACTGACTTGTCCCGACTTGTCTCGACTTGTCCAGACTTGTCCCGACTTGTCCCGGCTTGTTCTGACTTGTTCTAACTTGTCACGCCATGTCCCGACTTGTACTGACTTGTCCAGACTTGTCCCGACTTGTCCCGGCTTGTTTTGACTTGTTCTAACTTGTCACGCCATGTCCCGACTTGTCCTGACTTGTTCCGACTTGTTCCGACTTGTCTTGACTTGTCCCTACATGTCCCGACTTGTCCAGACTTGTCCCGACTAGTACCGATTTGTACCGATTTGTCCCTACTTGTACCGACTTGTCCCGGATTGTCACAACTTGTACCGACTTGTCCCGACTTGTCCCGGATTGTCCCAACTTGTTCCAACTTGTCCCGACTTGTACCGACTTATTCCGACTTGTCTCGACTTGTTCCGACTTGTTCTGACTTGTCCCGAGATGTCCCAACTTGATTCGACTTGTCCCAACTTGTCTCGACTTGTTCTGACTTGTCCCGACTTGTACCGATTTGTACCGATTTGTCCCGACTTGTACCGACTTGTCCCGACTTGTCCCGACTTGTCCGGATTGTCCCAACTTGTTTCGACTTGTCCCAACTTGTCTCGACTTGTCCTGACTTGTCCCGAATTGTACCGATTTGTCCCGACTTGTACCGACTTGTCCCGACTTGTACCGACTTGTCCCGACTTGTCCGGATTGTCCCAACTTGTTTCGACTTGTCCCAACTTGTCTCGACTTGTCCTGACTTGTCACGACTTGTCCCGACTTGTCCCGACTTGTACCGACTTGTCCTGACTTGTCCCGACTTGTTCTGACTTGTCTTGACTTGTCCCGACTTGTCCCGACTTGTTTCGACTTGTGTCGACTTGTCCTGACTTGTCCTGACTTGTCCCGACATGTCCTGACTTGTCCCGACTTGTCCCGACTTGTCCCGACTTGTCACAACTTGTACCGACTTGTCCCAACGTGTCCCGTATTGTCCAAACTTTTCCCGACTTGAACCGACTTGTCCCGACTTGTCCAGACTTGCACCGACTTGTCCCGACCTGTCCCAGATTGTCCAAACTTGTCCCGACTTGTCCCGACTTGTCCCGACTTGTCCCGACTTGTCCTGACTTGTCCTGACTTGTCCTGACCTGTCACGACTTGTCCCGACTTGTTTCGACTTGTTTCGACTTGTCCTGTCTTGTCCTGACTTGTCACAACTTGTCCCGGATTGTCCAAATATGTCCCAACTTGTACCGACTTGTCCCGACTTGTACCGACTTGTCCCAGATTGTCACAACTTGTACCGACTTGTTCCGACTTGTCCCAACTTGTCTTGGATTGTCCAAACTTGTCCCGACTTGTACCGACTTGTCCCGACTTGTCCTGACTTGTCCCTCATTGTCCAAACTTGTCCTGACTTGTTCCTTATTGTCCAAACTTGTCCCGACATTTCTCGACTTGTCCTGACTTGTCCCGACTTGTCCCGACTTGTCCTGACTTGTCCCGACTTGTCCCGACTTGGTCTGACATGTCACGTCTTATCCCGACTTGTCCAGACTTGTCCCGACTTGTCCTGGCTTGTTCTGACTTGTTCTAACTTGTCACGCCATGTCTCGACTTGTCCTGACTTGTTCCGAATTGTTCCGACTTGTCCCGGCTTGTTCTGACTTGTTCTATTTTGTCCCGACTTGTTCCGGCTTGTTCTGACTTGTTCTAACTTGTCACGCCATGTCCCGACTTGTCCTGACTTGTTCCGACTTGTCCCGACTTGTCCCGGATTGTTCTGACTTGTTCTAACTTGACACGCCATGTCCCGACTTGTACTGACTTGTCCCGACTTGTCTCGACTTGTCCAGACTTGTCCCGACTTGTCCCGGCTTGTTCTGACTTGCTCTAACTTGTCACGCCATGTCCCGACTTGTACTGACTTGTCCAGACTTGTCCCGACTTGTCCCGGCTTGTTTTGACTTGTTCTAACTTGTCACGCCATGTCCCGACTTGTCCTGACTTGTTTCGACTTGTCCCGACTTGTCTTGACTTGTCCCTACATGTCCCGACTTGTCCAGACTTGTCCCGACTTGTACCGATTTGTACCGATTTGTCCCGACTTGTACCGACTTGTCTCGACATGTCCCGGATTGTCCCAACTTGTACCGACTTGTCCCGACTTGTCCCGGATTGTCCCAACTTGTTCCGACTTGTCCCGACTTGTACCGACTTGTTCCGACTTGTCTCGACTTGTTCCGACTTGTTCCGACTTGTCCCGAGATGTCCCAACTTGTTTCGACTTGTCCCAACTTGTCTCGACTTGTTCTGACTTGTCCCGACTTGTACCGATTTGTACCGATTTGTCCCGACTTTTAACGACTTGTTCCGACATGTCTAATCTTATCCCGACTTGTCCCGACTTGTCCTGACTTGTCCCGACTTCTTTCGACTTTTTTCGACTTGTCCTGGTTTGTTTCGATATGTCCCGACTTCTCTCGACTTGTCCCGACTTGTCCTGACTTGTTCCGACTTGTACCAACTTGTACCGACTTGTCCCGACTTGTCCCGACTTGTCCCGGTTTGTCCAAACTTGTCCCGACTTGTACCGACTTGTCCCGACTTGTTCCGACTTGTCCCGACTTGTCCCGACTTGTCCAGACTTGTCCCGACTTGTCCCAACGTGTCCCGTATTGTCCAAACTTGTCCCGACTTGTCACTTATTGTACAAACTTGTCCCGACATGTCCCGACTTGTCTCGAATTGTCCCGACTTGTCCCAACATGTACCGACTTGTCCCGACTTGTCCCGGTCGCCAAACTTGTCCCGACTTGTACCGACTTGTCCCGACTTGTACCGACTTGTCCCGACTTGTCCCGACTTGTACCGACTTGTTCCGACTTGTTCTAACTTGTCACGCCATGTCCCGACTTGTCCTGACTTGTTCCGACTTGTCCCGACTCGTCTTGACTTGTTCTCACTTGTCTCGACTTGTCCTGACTTGTTCCGACTTGTCCCGACTTGTCATGGCTTGTTCTGACTTGTTCTAACGTGTCCCAAATTGTTCCGGCTTGTTCTGACTTGTTCTAACTTGTCACGCCATGTCCAGACTTGTCCTGACTTGTTCCGACTTGTCCCGACTTGTCCCGGATTGTTCTGACTTGTTCTCACTTGTCACGCCATGTCCCGACTTGTACTGACTTGTCCCGACTTGTCTCGACTTGTCCAGACTTGTCCCGACTTGTCCCGGCTTGTTCTGACTTGTTCTAACTTGTCACGCCATGTCCCGACTTGTTCCGACTTGAACCGACTTGTCCAGACTTGTCCCGACCTGTCCCGACTTGTCCCGACTTGTCTCGACTTGTCCCGGATTGTCCAAACATGTCCCAACTTGTACCGACTTGTCCCGACTTGTACCGACTTGTCCCGGATTGTCACAACTTGTACCGACTTGTCCCAACGTGTCCCGTATTGTCCAAACTTTTCCCGACTTGAACCGACTTGTCCCAACTTGTCTCGACTTGTCCTGACTTGTCCCGACTTGTACCAATTTGTCCCGACTTGTACCGACTTGTCCTGACATGTCCCGGATTGTCCAAACTTGTCCCGATTTGTCCCGACTTGTACCGACTTGTCCCGACTTGTACCGACTTGTCCCGACTTGTCCCCGATTGTCCCAACTTGTACCGACTTGTCCCAACGTGTCCAGTACTGTCCAAACTCTTCCCGACTCCAACCGACTTGTCCCGACTTGTGCAGACTTGTCCCGACCTGTCTCAGATTGTTCAAACTTGTCCCGACTTGTCTTGACTTGTCCTGACTTGTCCTGACTTGTCACGACTTGTCCCGACTTGTACCGACTTGTCCTGACTTGTCCCAACTTGTTCTGACTTGTCCTGACTTGTTTCGACTTGTCCTGACTTGTCCCGACTTGTTTCGACTTGTCCTGACTTGTCCTGACTTGTCACGACTTGTATCGACTTGTCCCGACTTGTCTCGACTTGCCCCGGATTGTCCAAACTTGTCCCGACTTGTACCGACTTGTCCCGACTCAAACCGACTTGTCCCTTATTGTCCAAACTTGTCCCGACTTGTCACTTATTGTACAAACTTGTCCCGACATGTCCTGACTTGTCCTGACTTGTCCCGACTTGTCCCGACTTGTCCCGACTTGTCCCGACTCCTCCCGACTTGTTCCGACATGTCTAATTTTATCCCGACTTGTTCCGACTTCTTTCGACTTTTTTCGACTTGTCCTGACTTGTTTCGATACGTCCCGACTTCTCTCGACTTGTCCCGACTTGTCCTGGCTTGTCCCGACTTGTACCAACTTGTACCGACTTGTCCCGACTTGTCCCGGTTTGTCCAAACTTGTCCCGACTTGTACCGACTTGTCCCGACTTGTACCGACTTGTCCCGACTTGTCCCGACTTGTCCAGACTTGTCCCGACTTGTCCCAACGTGTCCCATATTGTCCAAACTTGTCCCGACTTGTCATTTATTGTACAAACTTGTCCCGACTTGTCACTTATTGTACAATCTTGTCCCGACATGTCCTGACTTGTCCCGACTTGTCCCGACTTGTCCCGACTTGTCCCGACTTGTCCCGACTTGTTCCGACATGTCTAATTTTATCCTGACTTGTCCCGACTTGTCCTGACTTGTCCCGACTTCTTTCGACTTTTTTCGACTTGTCCTGACTTGTTTCGATATGTCCCGACTTCTCTCGACTTGTCCCGACTTGTCCTGGCTTGTCCCGACTTGTACCAACTTGTACCGACTTGTCCCGACTTGTCCCGGTTTGTCCAAACTTGTCCCGACTTGTACCGACTTGTCCCGACTTGTCCTGACTTGTCCCGACTTCTTTCAACTTTGTTCGACTTGTCCTGACTTGTTTCGATATGTCTCGACTTGTCCCAACTTGTACCGACTTGTCCCGACTTGTCCCGGTTTGTCCAAACTTGTCCCGACTTGTACCGACTTGTCCCGACTTGTACCGACTTGTCCCGACTTGTCCCGACTTGTACCGACTTGTTCCGACTTGTTCTAACTTGTCACGCCATGTCCCGACTTGTCCTGACTTGTATCGACTTGTCCCGACTTGTCTCGACTTGTCCCGGATTGTCCGAACTTGTCCCGACTTGTCCCGACTTGTCCTGACTTGTCCCGACTTGTTCCGACATGTCTAATCTTATCCCGACTTGTCCCGACTTGTCCTGACTTGTCCCGACTTCTTTCGACTTTGTTCGACTTGTCCTGACTTGTTTCGATATGTCTCGACTTGTACCGACTTGTCCCGACTTGTCCCGGTTTGTCCAAACTTGTCCCGACTTGTACCGACTTGTCCCGACTTGTACCGACTTGTCCCGACTTGTCCCGACTTGTACCGACTTGTTCCGACTTGTTCTAACTTGTCACGCCATGTCCCGACTTGTCCTGACTTGTATCGACTTGTCCCGACTTGTCTCGACTTGTCCCGGATTGTCCTAACTTGTCCCGACTTGTACCGACTTGTCCCGACTTAAACCGACTTGTCCCGACTTGTCCCTTATTGTCCAAACTTGTCCCGACTCGTCACTTATTGTACAAACTTGTCCCGACATGTCCTGACTTGTCCTGACTTGTCCCGACTTGTCCCGACTTGTCCCGACTTGTCCCGACTTGTTCCGACATGTCTAATTTTATCCCGACTTGTCCCGACTTGTCCTGACTTGTCCCGACTTCTTTCGACTTGTTTCGACTTGTTCTGACTTGTTTCGATATGTCCCTACTTCTCTCGACTTGTCCCGACTTGTCCTGGCTTGTCCCGACTTGTACCAACTTGTACCGACTTGTCCCGACTTGTCCCGGTTTGTCCAAACTTGTCCCGACTTGTACCGACTTGTCCCGAATTGTCCTGACTTGTCCCGACTTGTCCCGACTTGTCCCGACTTGTCCCGACTTGTTCCGACATGTCTAAACTTATCCCGACTTGTCCCGACTTGTCCTGACTTGTCCCGACTTCTTTCGACTTTGTTCGACTTGTCCTGACTTGTTTCGATATGTCTCGACTTGTCCCAACTTGTACCGACTTGTCCCGACTTTTCCCGGTTTGTCCAAACTTGTCCCGACTTGTACCGACTTGTCCCGACTTGTACCGACTTGTCCCGACTTGTCCCGACTTGTACCGACTTGTTCCGACTTGTTCTAACTTGTCACGCCATGTCCCGACTTGTCCTGACTTGTTCCGACTTATCCCGACTCGTGTTGACTTGTTCTCACTTGTCCCGACTTGTCCCGACTTGTCCCGACTTCTTTCGACTTTGTTCGACTTGTCCTGACTTGTTTCGATATGTCTCGACTTGTCCCAACTTGTACCGACTTGTCCCGACTTGTCCCGGTTTGTCCAAACTTGTCCCGACTTGTACCGACTTGTCCCGACTTGTACCGACTTGTCCCGACTTGTCCCGACTTGTACCGACTTGTTCCGACTTGTTCTAACTTGTCACGCCATGTCCCGACTTGTCCTGACTTGTTCCGACTTGTCCTGACTCGTGTTGACTTGTTCTCACTTGTCCCGACTTGTCCCGACTTGTCCAGACTTGTCCCAACTTGTCCCGGCTTGTTCTGACTTGTTCTTACTTGTCACGCCATGTCCCGACTTGTACTGACTTGTCCCGACTTGTCCCGGCTTGTTCTGACTTGTTCTAACTTGTCAGGCCATGTCCCGACTTGTTCCGACTTGAACCGACTTGTCCCGACTTGTCCCGACTTGTCCCGACTTGTTCCGACATGTCTAATTTTATCCCGACTTGTCCTGACTTGTCCCGACTTCTTTCGACTTTTTTCGACTTGTCCTGACTTGTTTCGATATGTCCCGACTTCTCTCGACTTGTCCCGACTTGTCCTGGCTTGTCCCGACTTGTACCAACTTGTACCGACTTGTCCCGACTTGTCCCGGTTTGTCCAAACTTGTCCCGACTTGTACCGACTTGTCCCGACTTGTCCTGACTTGCCCGACTTCTTTCGACTTTGTTCGACTTGTCCTGACTTGTTTCGATATGTCTCGACTTGTCCCAACTTGTACCGACTTGTCCCGACTTGTCCCGGTTTGTCCAAACTTGTCCCGACTTGTACCGACTTGTCCCGACTTGTACCGACTTGTCCCGACTTGTCCCGACTTGTACCGACTTGTTCCGACTTGTTCTAACTTGTCACGCCATGTCCCGACTTGTCCTGACTTGTATCGACTTGTCCCGACTTGTCTCGACTTGTCCCGGATTGTCCAAACTTGTCCCGACATGTCCCGACTTGTCCTGACTTGTCCCGACTTGTTCCGACATGTCTAATCTTATCCCGACTTGTCTCGACTTGTACCGACTTGTCCCGACTTGTCCCGGTTTGTCCAAACTTGTCCCGACTTGTACCGACTTGTCCCGACTTGTACCGACTTGTCCCGACTTGTCCCGACTTGTACCAACTTGTTCCGACTTGTTCTAACTTGTCACGCCATGTCCCGACTTGTCCTGACTTGTATCGACTTGTCCCGACTTGTCTCGACTTGTCCCGGATTGTCCTAACTTGTCCCGACTTGTACCGACTTGTCCCGACTTAAACCGACTTGTCCCGACTTGTCCCTTATTGTCCAAACTTGTCCCGACTCGTCACTTATTGTACAAACTTGTCCCGACATGTCCTGACTTGTCCTGACTTGTCCCGACTTGTCCCGACTTGTCCCGACTTGTCCCGACTTGTTCCGACATGTCTAATTTTATCCCGACTTGTCCTGACTTGTCCTGACTTGTCCCGACTTCTTTCGACTTGTTTCGACTTGTCCTGACTTGTTTCGATATGTCCCGACTTCTCTCGACTTGTCCTGACTTGTCCTGGCTTGTCCCGACTTGTACCAACTTGTACCGACTTGTCCCGACTTGTCCCGGTTTGTCCAAACTTGTCCCGACTTGTACCGACTTGTCCCGAATTGTCCTGACTTGTCCCGACTTGTCCCGACTTGTCCCGACTTGTCCCGACTTGTTCCGACATGTCTAAACTTATCCGGACTTGTCCCGACTTGTCCTGACTTGTCCCGACTTCTTTCGACTTTGTTCGACTTGTCCTGACTTGTTTCGATACGTCTCGACTTGTCCCAACTTGTACCGACTTGTCCCGACTTGTCCCGGTTTGTCCAAACTTGTCCCGACTTGTATCGACTTGTCCCGACTTGTACCGACTTGTCCCGACTTGTCCCGACTTGTACCGACTTGCTCTAACTTGTCACGCCATGTCCCGACTCGTCCTGACTTGTTCCGACTTGTCCCGACTCGTGTTGACTTGTTCTCACTTGTCCCGACTTGTCCCGACTTGTCCCGACTTCTTTCGACTTTGTTCGACTTGTCCTGACTTGTTTCGATATGTCTCGACTTGTCCAAACTTCTACCGACTTGTCCCGACTTGTCCCGGTTTGTCCAAACTTGTCCCGACTTGTACCGACTTGTCCCGACTTGTCCCGACTTGTACCGACTTGTTCCGACTTGTTCTAACTTGTCACGCCATGTCCCGACTTGTCCTGACTTGTTCCGACTTGTCCTGACTCGTGTTGACTTGTTCTCACTTGTCCCGACTTGTCCCGACTTGTCCAGACTTGTCCCAACTTGTCCCGGCTTGTTCTGACTTGTTCTTACTTGTCACGCCATGTCCTGACTTGTACTGACTTGTCCCGACTTGTCCCGGCTTGTTCTGACTTGTTCTAACTTGTCAGGCCATGTCCCGACTTGTTCCGACTTGAACCGACTTGTCCAGACTTGTACCGACTTGTCCCGACCTGTCCCGACTTGTCCCGACTTGTCTCGACTTGTCCCGGATTGTCCAAACTTGTCCCAACTTGTACCGACTTGTCCCGACTTGTACCGACTTGTCCCGGATTGTCACAACTTGTACCGACTTGTCCCAACGTGTCCCGTATTGTCCAAACTTTTTCCGACTTGTACCGACTTGTCCCGACCTGTCCCAGATTGTCCAAACTTGTCCCGACTTGTCCCGACTTGTCCCGACTTGTCCCGACTTGTCCTGACTTGTCCTAACTTGTCCTGACTTGTACCGACTTGTCCTGACTTGTCCCGACTTGTTCTGACTTGTCCTAACTTGTTTCGAATTGTCCTGACTTGTCCCGACTTGTTTCGACTTGTGTCGACTTGTCCTGACTTGTCCTGACTTGTCACGACTTGTATCGACTTGTCCCGACTTGTCTCAACTTGTCCCGGATTGTCCAAACTTGTCCCGACTTGTACCGACTTGTCCCAACTTAAACCGACTTGTCCCAACTTGTCCCTTATTGTCCAAACTTGTCCCGACTTGTCACTTATTGTACAAACTCGTCCCGACATGTCCTGACTTGTCCTGACTTGTCCCGACTTGTCCCGACTTGTTCCGACATGTCTAATTTTATCCCGACTTGTCCCGACTTGTCCTGACTTGTCCCGACTTCTTTCGAGTTTCTTCGACTTGTCCTGACTTGTTTCGATATGTCCCGACTTCTCTCGACTTGTCCCGACTTGTCCTGGCTTGTCCCGACTTGTACCAACTTGTACCGACTTGTCCCGACTTGTCCCGGTTTGTCCAAACTTGTCCCGACTTGTACCGACTTGTCCCGACTTGTACCGACTTGTCCCAACTTGTCCCGACTTGTCCAGACTTGTCCCGACTTGTCCCAACGTGTCCCGTACTGTCCAAACTTGTCCCGACTTGTACCGACTTGTCCCGACTTGTACCGACTTGTCCCAACTTGTCCCGACTTGTCCCGACTTGTCCTGACTTGTCCCGACTTCTTTCGAATTTCTTCGACTTGTCCTGACTTGTTTCGATATGTCCCGACTTCTCTCGACTTGTCCCGACTTGTCCTGGCTTGTCCCGACTTGTACCAACTTGTACCGACTTGTCCCGACTTGTCCCGGTTTGTCCAAACTTGTCCCGACTTGTACCGACTTGTCCCGACTTGTACCGACTTGTCCCAACTTGTCCCGACTTGTCCTGACTTGTCCCGACTTCTTTCGACTTTGTTCGACTTGTCCTGACTTGTTTCGATATGTCTCGACTTGTCCCAACTTGTACCGACTTGTCCCGACTTGTCCCGGTTTGTCCAAACTTGTCCCGACTTGTACCGACTTGTCCCGACTTGTCCCGACTGGTACCGACTTGTTCCGACTTGTTCTAACTTGTCACGCCATGTCCCGACTTGTCCTGACTTGTATCGACTTGTCCCGACTTGTCTCGACTTGTCCCGGATTGTCCAAACTTGTCCCGACTTGTCCCGACTTGTCCCGACTTGTCCCGACTTGTTCCGACATGTCTAATCTTATCCCGACTTGTCCTGACTTGTCCCGACTTCTTTCGACTTTGTTCGACTTGTCCTGACTTGTTTCGATATGTCTCGACTTGTCCCAACTTGTACCGACTTGTCCCGACTTGTCCCGGTTTGTCCAAACTTGTCCCGACTTGTACCGACTTGTCCCGACTTGTACCGACTTGTCCCGACTTGTCCCGACTTGTACCGACTTGTTCCGACTTGTACCGACTTGTTCCGACTTGTTCTAACTTGTCACGCCATGTCCCGACTTGTCCTGACTTGTATCGACTTGTCCCGACTTGTCTCGACTTGTCCCGGATTGTCCTAACTTGTCCCGACTTGTACCGACTTGTCCCGACTTAAACCGACTTGTCCCGACTTGTCCCTTATTGTCCAAACTTGTCCCGACTCGTCACTTATTGTACAAACTTGTCCCGACATGTCCTGACTTGTCCTGACTTGTCCCAACTTGTCCCGACTTGTCCCGACTTGTCCCGACTTGTTCCGACATGTCTAATTTTATCCCGACTTGTCCTGACTTGTCCCGACTTCTTTCGACTTTTTTCGACTTGTCCTGACTTGTTTCGATATGTCCCGACTTCTCTCGACTTGTCCCGACTTGTCCTGGCTTGTCCCGACTTGTACCAACTTGTACCGACTTGTCCCGACTTGTCCCGGTTTGTCCAAACTTGTCCCGACTTGTACCGACTTGTCCCGACTTGTCCTGACTTGTCCCGACTTGTCCCGACTTGTCCCGACTTGTCCCGACTTGTCCCGACTTGTTCCGAAATGTCTAATCTTATCCCGACTTGTCCCGACTTGTCCAGACTTGTCCCGACTTTTTTCGACTTTGTTCGACTTGTCCTGACTTGTTTCGATATGTCTCGACTTGTCCCAACTTGTACCGACTTGTCCCGACTTGTCCCGGTTTGTCCAAACTTGTCCCGACTTGTACCGACTTGTCCCGACTTGTCCCGACTGGTACCGACTTGTTCCGACTTGTTCTAACTTGTCACGCCATGTCCCGACTTGTCCTGACTTGTATCGACTTGTCCCGACTTGTCTCGACTTGTCCCGGATTGTCCAAACTTGTCCCGACTTGTCCCGACTTGTCCCGACTTGTCCTGACTTGTTCCGACATGTCTAATCTTATCCCGACTTGTCCCGACTTGTCCTGACTTGTCCCGACTTCTTTCGACTTTGTTCGACTTGTCCTGACTTGTTTCGATATGTCTCGACTTGTCCCAACTTGTACCGACTTGTCCCGACTTGTCCCGGTTTGTCCAAACTTGTCCCGACTTGTACCGACTTGTCCCGACTTGTACCGACTTGTCCCGACTTGTCCCGACTTGTACCGACTTGTACCGACTTGTTCCGACTTGTACTGACTTGTTCCGACTTGTTCTAACTTGTCACGCCATGTCCCGACTTGTCCTGACTTGTCCTGACTTGTCACGACTTGTATCGACTTGTCCCGACTTGTCTCGACTTGCCCCGGATTGTCCAAACTTGTCTCGACTTGTACCGACTTGTCCCGACTCAAACCGACTTGTCCCTTATTGTCCAAACTTGTCCCGACTTGTCACTTATTGTACAAACTTGTCCCGACATGTCCTGACTTGTCCTGACTTGTCCCGACTTGTCCCGACTTGTCCCGACTTGTCCCGACTCCTCCCGACTTGTTCCGACATGTCTAATTTTATCCCGACTTGTTCCGACTTCTTTCGACTTTTTTCGACTTGTCCTGACTTGTTTCGATACGTCCCGACTTCTCTCGACTTGTCCCGACTTGTCCTGGCTTGTCCCGACTTGTACCAACTTGTACCGACTTGTCCCGACTTGTCCCGGTTTGTCCAAACTTGTCCCGACTTGTACCGACTTGTCCCGACTTGTACCGACTTGTCCCGACTTGTCCCGACTTGTCCAGACTTGTCCCGACTTGTCCCAACGTGTCCCATATTGTCCAAACTTGTCCCGACTTGTCACTTATTGTACAAACTTGTCCCGACTTGTCACTTATTGTACAATCTTGTCCCGACATGTCCTGACTTGTCCCGACTTGTCCCGACTTGTCCCGACTTGTCCCGACTTGTTCCGACATGTCTAATTTTATCCTGACTTGTCCCGACTTGTCCTGACTTGTCCCGACTTCTTTCGACTTTTTTCGACTTGTCCTGACTTGTTTCGATATGTCCCGACTTCTCTCGACTTGTCCCGACTTGTCCTGGCTTGTCCCGACTTGTACCAACTTGTACCGACTTGTCCCGACTTGTCCCGGTTTGTCCAAACTTGTCCCGACTTGTACCGACTTGTCCCGACTTGTCCTGACTTGTCCCGACTTCTTTCGACTTTGTTCGACTTGTCCTGACTTGTTTCGATATGTCTCGACTTGTCCCAACTTGTACCGACTTGTCCCGACTTGTCCCGGTTTGTCCAAACTTGTCCCGACTTGTACCGACTTGTCCCGACTTGTACCGACTTGTCCCGACTTGTCCCGACTTGTACCGACTTGTTCCGACTTGTTCTAACTTGTCACGCCATGTCCCGACTTGTCCTGACTTGTATCGACTTGTCCCGACTTGTCTCGACTTGTCCCGGATTGTCCGAACTTGTCCCGACTTGTCCCGACTTGTCCTGACTTGTCCCGACTTGTTCCGACATGTCTAATCTTATCCCGACTTGTCCCGACTTGTCCTGACTTGTCCCGACTTCTTTCGACTTTGTTCGACTTGTCCTGACTTGTTTCGATATGTCTCGACTTGTACCGACTTGTCCCGACTTGTCCCGGTTTGTCCAAACTTGTCCCGACTTGTACCGACTTGTCCCGACTTGTACCGACTTGTCCCGACTTGTCCCGACTTGTACCGACTTGTTCCGACTTGTTCTAACTTGTCACGCCATGTCCCGACTTGTCCTGACTTGTATCGACTTGTCCCGACTTGTCTCGACTTGTCCCGGATTGTCCTAACTTGTCCCGACTTGTACCGACTTGTCCCGACTTAAACCGACTTGTCCCGACTTGTCCCTTATTGTCCAAACTTGTCCCGACTCGTCACTTATTGTACAAACTTGTCCCGACATGTCCTGACTTGTCCTGACTTGTCCCGACTTGTCCCGACTTGTCCCGACTTGTCCCGACTTGTTCCGACATGTCTAATTTTATCCCGACTTGTCCCGACTTGTCCTGACTTGTCCCGACTTCTTTCGACTTGTTTCGACTTGTCCTGACTTGTTTCGATATGTCCCTACTTCTCTCGACTTGTCCCGACTTGTCCTGGCTTGTCCCGACTTGTACCAACTTGTACCGACTTGTCCCGACTTGTCCCGGTTTGTCCAAACTAGTCCCGACTTGTACCGACTTGTCCCGAATTGTCCTGACTTTTCCCGACTTGTCCCGACTTGTCCCGACTTGTCCCGACTTGTTCCGACATGTCTAAACTTATCCCGACTTGTCCCGACTTGTCCTGACTTGTCCCGACTTCTTTCGACTTTGTTCGACTTGTCCTGACTTGTTTCGATATGTCTCGACTTGTCCCAACTTGTACCGACTTGTCCCGACTTGTCCCGGTTTGTCCAAACTTGTCCCGACTTGTACCGACTTGTCCCGACTTGTACCGACTTGTCCCGACTTGTCCCGACTTGTACCGACTTGTTCCGACTTGTTCTAACTTGTCACGCCATGTCCCGACTTGTCCTGACTTGTTCCGACTTATCCCGACTCGTGTTGACTTGTTCTCACTTGTCCCGACTTGTCCCGACTTGTCCCGACTTCTTTCGACTTTGTTCGACTTGTCCTGACTTGTTTCGATATGTCTCGACTTGTCCCAACTTGTACCGACTTGTCCCGACTTGTCCCGGTTTGTCCAAACTTGTCCCGACTTGTACCGACTTGTCCCGACTTGTACCGACTTGTCCCGACTTGTCCCGACTTGTACCGACTTGTTCCGACTTGTTCTAACTTGTCACGCCATGTCCCGACTTGTCCTGACTTGTTCCGACTTGTCCTGACTCGTGTTGACTTGTTCTCACTTGTCCCGACTTGTCCCGACTTGTCCAGACTTGTCCCAACTTGTCCCGGCTTGTTCTGACTTGTTCTTACTTGTCACGCCATGTCCCGACTTGTACTGACTTGTCCCGACTTGTCCCGGCTTGTTCTGACTTGTTCTAACTTGTCAGGCCATGTCCCGACTTGTTCCGACTTGAACCGACTTGTCCCGACTTGTCCCGACTTGTCCCGACTTGTTCCGACGTGTCTAATTTTATCCCGACTTGTCCTGACTTGTCCCGACTTCTTTCGACTTTTTTCGACTTGTCCTGACTTGTTTCGATATGTCCCGACTTCTCTCGACTTGTCCCGACTTGTCCTGGCTTGTCCCGACTTGTACCAACTTGTACCGACTTGTCCCGACTTGTCCCGGTTTGTCCAAACTTGTCCCGACTTGTACCGACTTGTCCCGACTTGTCCTGACTTGTCCCGACTTCTTTCGACTTTGTTCGACTTGTCCTGACTTGTTTCGATATGTCTCGACTTGTCCCAACTTGTACCGACTTGTCCCGACTTGTCCCGGTTTGTCCAAACTTGTCCCGACTTGTACCGACTTGTCCCGACTTGTACCGACTTGTCCCGACTTGTCCCGACTTGTACCGACTTGTTCCGACTTGTTCTAACTTGTCACGCCATGTCCCGACTTGTCCTGACTTGTATCGACTTGTCCCGACTTGTCTCGACTTGTCCCGGATTGTCCAAACTTGTCCCGACATGTCCCGACTTGTCCTGACTTGTCCCGACTTGTTCCGACATGTCTAATCTTATCCCGACTTGTCTCGACTTGTACCGACTTGTCCCGACTTGTCCCGGTTTGTCCAAACTTGTCCCGACTTGTACCGACTTGTCCCGACTTGTACCGACTTGTCCCGACTTGTCCCGACTTGTACCGACTTGTTCCGACTTGTTCTAACTTGTCACGCCATGTCCCGACTTGTCCTGACTTGTATCGACTTGTCCCGACTTGTCTCGACTTGTCCCGGATTGTCCTAACTTGTCCCGACTTGTACCGACTTGTCCCGACTTAAACCGACTTGTCCCGACTTGTCCCTTATTGTCCAAACTTGTCCCGACTCGTCACTTATTGTACAAACTTGTCCCGACATGTCCTGACTTGTCCTGACTTGTCCCGACTTGTCCCGACTTGTCCCGACTTGTCCCGACTTGTTCCGACATGTCTAATTTTATCCCGACTTGTCCTGACTTGTCCTGACTTGTCCCGACTTCTTTCGACTTGTTTCGACTTGTCCTGACTTGTTTCGATATGTCCCGACTTCTCTCGACTTGTCCTGACTTGTCCTGGCTTGTCCCGACTTGTACCAACTTGTACCGACTTGTCCCGACTTGTCCCGGTTTGTCCAAACTTGTCCCGACTTGTACCGACTTGTCCCGACTTGTCCTGACTTGTCCCGACTTGTCCCGACTTGTCCCGACTTGTCCCGACTTGTTCCGACATGTCTAAACTTATCCGGACTTGTCCCGACTTGTCCTGACTTGTCCCGACTTCTTTCGACTTTGTTCGACTTGTCCTGACTTGTTTCGATACGTCTCGACTTGTCCCAACTTGTACCGACTTGTCCCGACTTGTCCCGGTTTGTCCAAACTTGTCCCGACTTGTACCGACTTGTCCCGACTTGTACCGACTTGTCCCGACTTGTCCCGACTTGTACCGACTTGTTCTAACTTGTCACGCCATGTCCCGACTCGTCCTGACTTGTTCCGACTTGTCCCGACTCGTGTTGACTTGTTCTCACTTGTCCCGACTTGTCCCGACTTGTCCCGACTTCTTTCGACTTTGTTCGACTTGTCCTGACTTGTTTCGATATGTCTCGACTTGTCCCAACTTGTACCGACTTGTCCCGACTTGTACCGACTTGTTCCGACTTGTTCTAACTTGTCACGCCATGTCCCGACTTGTCCTGACTTGTTCCGACTTGTCCTGACTCGTGTTGACTTGTTCTCACTTGTCCCGACTTGTCCCGACTTGTCCAGACTTGTCCCAACTTGTCCCGGCTTGTTCTGACTTGTTCTTACTTGTCACGCCATGTCCTGACTTGTACTGACTTGTCCCGACTTGTCCCGGCTTGTTCTGACTTGTTCTAACTTGTCAGGCCATGTCCCGACTTGTTCCGACTTGAACCGACTTGTCCAGACTTGTACCGACTTGTCCCGACCTGTCCCGACTTGTCCCGACTTGTCTCGACTTGTCCCGGATTGTCCAAACTTGTCCCAACTTGTACCGACTTGTCCCGACTTGTACCGACTTGTCCCGGATTGTCACAACTTGTACCGACTTGTCCCAACGTGTCCCGTATTGTCCAAACTTTTTCCGACTTGAACCGACTTGTCCCGACTTGTCCAGACTTGTACCGACTTGTCCCGACCTGTCCCAGATTGTCCAAACTTGTCCCGACTTGTCCCGACTTGTCCCGACTTGTCCCGACTTGTCCTGACTTGTCCTAACTTGTCCTGACTTGTACCGACTTGTCCTGACTTGTCCCGACTTGTTCTGACTTGTCCTGACTTGTTTCGACTTGTCCTGACTTGTCCCGACTTGTTTCGACTTGTGTCGACTTGTCCTGACTTGTCCTGACTTGTCACGACTTGTATCGACTTGTCCCGGATTGTCCAAACTTGTCCCGACTTGTACCGACTTGTCCCAACTTAAACCGACTTGTCCCAACTTGTCCCTTATTGTCCAAACTTGTCCCGACTTGTCACTTATTGTACAAACTCGTCCCGACATGTCCTGACTTGTCCTGACTTGTCCCGACTTGTCCCGACTTGTTCCGACATGTCTAATTTTATCCCGACTTGTCCCGACTTGTCCTGACTTGTCCCGACTTCTTTCGAGTTTCTTCGACTTGTCCTGACTTGTTTCGATATGTCCCGACTTCTCTCGACTTGTCCCGACTTGTCCTGGCTTGTCCCGACTTGTACCAACTTGTACCGACTTGTCCCGACTTGTCCCGGTTTGTCCAAACTTGTCCCGACTTGTACCGACTTGTCCCGACTTGTACCGACTTGTCCCAACTTGTCCCGACTTGTCCAGACTTGTCCCGACTTGTCCCAACGTGTCCCGTATTGTCCAAACTTGTCCCGACTTGTACCGACTTGTCCCGACTTGTACCGACTTGTCCCAACTTGTCCCGACTTGTCCCGACTTGTCCTGACTTGTCCCGACTTCTTTCGAATTTCTTCGACTTGTCCTGACTTGTTTCGATATGTCCCGACTTCTCTCGACTTGTCCCGACTTGTCCTGGCTTGTCCCGACTTGTACCAACTTGTACCGACTTGTCCCGACTTGTCCCGGTTTGTCCAAACTTGTCCCGACTTGTACCGACTTGTCCCGACTTGTACCGACTTGTCCCAACTTGTCCCGACTTGTCCTGACTTGTCCCGACTTCTTTCGACTTTGTTCGACTTGTCCTGACTTGTTTCGATATGTCTCGACTTGTCCCAACTTGTACCGACTTGTCCCGACTTGTCCCGGTTTGTCCAAACTTGTCCCGACTTGTACCGACTTGTCCCGACTTGTCCCGACTGGTACCGACTTGTTCCGACTTGTTCTAACTTGTCACGCCATGTCCCGACTTGTCCTGACTTGTATCGACTTGTCCCGACTTGTCTCGACTTGTCCCGGATTGTCCAAACTTGTCCCGACTTGTCCCGACTTGTCCCGACTTGTCCCGACTTGTTCCGACATGTCTAATCTTATCCCGACTTGTCCTGACTTGTCCCGACTTCTTTCGACTTTGTTCGACTTGTCCTGACTTGTTTCGATATGTCTCGACTTGTCCCAACTTGTACCGACTTGTCCCGACTTGTCCCGGTTTGTCCAAACTTGTCCCGACTTGTACCGACTTGTCCCGACTTGTACCGACTTGTCCCGACTTGTCCCGACTTGTACCGACTTGTTCCGACTTGTACCGACTTGTTCCGACTTGTTCTAACTTGTCACGCCATGTCCCGACTTGTCCTGACTTGTATCGACTTGTCCCGACTTGTTCCGACATGTCTAATTTTATCCCGACTTGTCCCGACTTGTCCTGACTTGTCCCGACTTCTTTCGACTTTTTTCGACATGTCCTGACTTGTTTCGATATGTCCCGACTTCTCTCGACTTGTCCCGACTTGTCCTGGCTTGTCCCGACTTGTACCAACTTGTACCGACTTGTCCCGACTTGTCCCGGTTTGTATAAACTTGTCCCGACTTGTACCGACTTGTCCCGACTTGTACCGACTTGTCCCGACTTGTCCCGACTTGTCCAGACTTGTCCCGACTTGTGCCAACGTGTCCCGTATTGTCCAAACTTGTCCCGACTTGTCTCTTATTGTACAAACTTGTCCCGACATGTCCTGACTAGTCCTGACTTGTCCCGACTTGTCCCGACTTGTCCCGACTTGTCCCGACTTGTTCCGACATGTCTAATCTTATCCCGATTTGTCCCGACTTGTCCTGACTTGTCCCGACTTCTTTCGACTTTTTTCGACTTGTCCTGACTTGTTTCGATATGTCTCGACTCGTCCCAACTTGTACCAACTTGTCCCGACTTGTCCCGGTTTGTCCAAACTCGTCCCGACTTGTACCGACTTGTCCCGACTTGTACCGACTTGTCCCGACTTGTCCCGACTTGTACCGACTTGTTCCGACTTGTTCTAACTTGTCACGCCATGTCCCGACTTGTCCAGACTTGTCCCGACTTGTCCCGGCTTGTTCTGACTTGTTCTAACTTGTCACGCCATGTCTCGACTTGTCCTGACTTGTTCCGACTTGTCCCGACTTGTCCCGGCTTGTTCTGACTTGTTCTAACTTGTCACGCCATGTCCCGACTTGTCTCGACTTGTCCAGACCTGTCCCGACTTGTCCCGGCTTGTTCTGACTTGTTCTAACTTGTCACGCCATGTCCCGACTTGTTCCGACTTGAACCGACTTGTCCAGACTTGTACCGACTTGTCCCGACCTGTCCCGACTTGTCCCGACTTGTCTCGACTTGTCCCGGATTGTCCAAACTTGTCCCAACTTGTACCGACTTGTACCGACTTGTCCCGGATTGTCACAACTTGTACCGACTTGTCCCAACGTGTCCCGTATTGTCCAAACTTTTCCCGACTTAAACCGACTTGTCCCGACTTGTCCCGACTTGTCCCGACTTGTCCTGACTTGTCCTTACTTGTCCTGACTTGTTCTGACTTGTCCTGACTTGTCCCGACTTGTCCCGTTTTGTTTCGACTTGTTTCGACTTGTCCTGACTTGTCACGACTTGTCCCAGGTTGTCCAAACATGTCCCGACTTGTACCGACTTGTTCCGACTTGTTCTAACTTGTCACGCCATGTCCCGACTTGTCCAGACTTGTCCCGACTTGTCCCGGCTTGTTCTGACTTGTTCTAACTTGTCACGCCATGTCTCGACTTGTCCTGACTTGTTCCGACTTGTCCCGACTTGTCCCGGCTTGTTCTGACTTGTTCTTTCTTGTCCCAAATTGTTCCGGCTTGCTCTGACTTGTTCTAACTTGTCACGCCATGTCTCGACTTGTCTCGACTTGTCCAGACCTGTCCCGACTTGTCCCGGCTTGTTCTGACTTGTTCTAACTTGTCACGCCATGTCCCGACTTGTTCCGACTTGAACCGACTTGTCCAGACTTGTACCGACTTGTCCCGACCTGTCCCGACTTGTCCCGACTTGTCTCGACTTGTCCCGGATTGTCCAAACTTGTCCCAACTTGTACCGACTTGTACCGACTTGTCCCGGATTGTCACAACTTGTACCGACTTGTCCCAACGTGTCCCGTATTGTCCAAACTTTTCCCGACTTGAACCGACTTGTCCCGACTTGTCCAGACTTGTACCGACTTGTCCCGACCTGTCCCAGATTGTCCAAACTTGTCCCGACTTGTCCCGACTTGTCCCGACTCGTCCTGACTTGTCCTAACTTGTCCTGACTTGTTCTGACTTGTCCTGACTTGTCCCGACTTGTCCCGTTTTGTTTCGACTTGTTTCGACTTGTCCTGACTTGTCACGACTTGTCCCAGGTTGTCCAAACATGTCCCGACTTGTACCAACTTGTTCTGACTTGTCCCTTATTGTCCAAACTTATCCCGACATTTCTCGACTTGTCCTGACTTGTCCCGACTTTTCCCGACTTGTCCCGACTTGTCCCGACTTGTTCTGACACGTCACGTCTTATCCCGACTTGTCCCCACTTGTCCCGACTTGTCCCGACTTGTCCTGACTTGTCCCGACTTCTTTCGACTTTTTTCAGCTTGTCATGACTTGATTCGATTTGTCCCGACTTGTCTCGACTTGTACCGACTTGTCCCGACCTGTCCCGACTTGTCCCGACTTGTCTCGTCTTGTCCCGGATTGTCCAAACTTGTCCCAACTTGTACCGACTTGTACCGACTTGTCCCGGATTGTCACAACTTGTACCGACTTGTCCCAACGTGTCCCGTATTGTCCAAACTTTTCCCGACTTGTACCGACTTGTCCCGACCTGTCCCAGATTGTCCAAACTTGTCCCGACTTGTCCCGACTTGTCCCGACTTGTCCTGACTTGTCCTAACTTGTCCTGACTTGTCCCGACTTGTCCCGACTTGTACCGACTTGTTCCGACTTGTTCTAACTTGTCACGCCATGTCCCGACTTGTCCAGACTTGTCCCGACTTGTCCCGGCTTGTTCTGACTTGTTCTAACTTGTCACGCCATGTCTCGACTTGTCCTGACTTGTTCCGACTTGTCCCGACTTGTCCCGGCTTGTTCCGACTTGTTCTTACTTGTCCCAAATTGTTCCGGCTTGCTCTGACTTGTTCTAACTTGTCACGCCATGTCCCGACTTGTCTCGACTTGTCCAGACCTGTCCCGACTTGTCCCGGCTTGTTCTGACTTGTTCTAACTTGTCACGATATGTCCCGACTTGTTCCGACTTGAACCGACTTGTCCAGACTTGTACCGACTTGTCCCGACCTGTCCCGACTTGTCCCGACTTGTCTCGACTTGTCCCGGATTGTCCAAACTTGTCCCAACTTGTACCGACTTGTACCGACTTGTCCCGGATTGTCACAACTTGTACCGACTTGTCCCAACGTGTCCCGTATTGTCCAAACTTTTCCCGACTTGAACCGACTTGTCCCGACTTGTCCAGACTTGTACCGACTTGTCCCGACCTGTCCCAGATTGTCCAAACTTGTCCCGACTTGTCCCGACTTGTCCCGACTTGTCCTGACTTGTCCTAACTTGTCCTGACTTGTTCTGACTTGTCCTGACTTGTCCCGACTTGTCCCGTTTTGTTTCGACTTGTTTCGACTTGTCCTGACTTGTCACGACTTGTCCCAGGTTGTCCAAACATGTCCCGACTTGTACCGACTTGTTCCGACTTGTTCTAACTTGTCACGCCATGTCCCGACTTGTCCAGACTTGTCCCGACTTGTCCCGGCTTGTTCTGACTTGTTCTAACTTGTCACGCCATGTCTCGACTTGTCCTGACTTGTTCCGACTTGTCCCGACTTGTCCCGGCTTGTTCTGACTTGTTCTTACTTGTCCCAAATTGTTCCGGCTTGCTCTGACTTGTTCTAACTTGTCACGCCATGTCCCGACTTGTCTCGACTTGTCCAGACCTGTCCCGACTTGTCCCGGCTTGTTCTGACTTGTTCTAACTTGTCACGCCATGTCCCGACTTGTTCCGACTTGAACCGACTTGTCCAGACTTGTACCGACTTGTCCTGACCTGTCCCGACTTGTCCCGACTTGTCCAGACTTGTACCGACTTGTCCCGACCTGTCCCAGATTGTCCAAACTTGTCCCGACTTGTCCCGACTTGTCCCGACTTGTCCTGACTTGTCCTAACTTGTCCTGACTTGTTCTGACTTGTCCTGACTTGTCCCGACTTGTCCCGTTTTGTTTCGACTTGTTTCGACTTGTCCTGACTTGTCACGACTTGTCCCAGGTTGTCCAAACATGTCCCGACTCGTACCAACTTGTTCCGACTTGTCCCTTATTGTCCAAACTTATCCCGACATTTCTCGACTTGTCCTGACTTGTCCCGACATGTCCCGACTTGTCCCGACTTGTCCCGACTTGTTCTGACACGTCACGTCTTATCCCGACTTGTCCCCACTTGTCCCGACTTGTCCCGACTTGTCCCGACTTGTCCTGACTTGTCCCGACTTCTTTCGACTTTTTTCGACTTGTCATGACTTGATTCGATTTGTCCCGACTTGTCTCGACTTGTCCCGACTTGTCCTGACTTGTACCGACTTGTCCCTACTTGTACCGACTTGTCCCGACTTGTCCCGGTTTGTCCAAACTTTTCCCGACTTGTACCGACTTGTCCCGACTTTAACCGACTTGTCCCGACTTGTCCCGACTTGTCCCGACTTGTCTCGACTTGTCCCTACTTGTTCTGATTTGTCACGTATTGTCCCGACCTGTCCGGACTTGTCCTGACCTGTTCCGAATTGTCCCGACTTGTCCCAACTTGTCCCGACTTATCCCGACTTGTCCTGACTTGTCCTGACTTGTCCTAACTTGTCCCAACTCGTCCCGACTTGTTCCGACTTGTCCCGACTTGTACCGACTTGTCTTGACTTGTCCCGACTTGTCCCGACTTGTCCCGACTTGTTTCGACTTGTCTCAACTTGTCCCGACTTGTTCTGACTTGTCACGTCTTGTCCCGACTTGTCCCGACTTGTCCTGACTTGTTTTGACTCGTCCTGACTTGTACCGACTTGTCCCGACTTGTCCCGGATTGTCCAAACTTGTCCCGACTTGTACCGACTTGTCCCGACTTGTTCCGTCTTGTCCAGACATGTTCCGACTTGTTCTGACTTGTCCCGACTTGTCCCAACTTGTTTCGATTTCTTTCGACTTGTATTGACTTGTCCTGACTTGTCACGACTTGTCCCGACCTGTCCCGAATTGTCCCGACTTGTCCCAACTTGTCCCGACTTATCCCGACTTGTCCTGACTTGTCCTGACTTGTCCTGACTTGTCCTAACTTGTCCCAACTCGTCCCGACTTGTTCCGACTTGTCATGACTTGTACCGACTTGTCCCGACTTGTCCCGACTTGTCCCGACTTGTCCCGACTTGTCCCGACTTGTCCCGACTTGTCCCGACTTGTCCCGACTTGTTCTGACTTGTCACGTCTTGTCCCGACTTGTCCCGACTTGTCCTGACTTGTTTTGACTCGTCCTGACTTTTACCGAATTGTCCCGACTTGTCCCGGATTGTCCAAACTTGTCCAGACTTGTCCCGACTTGTCCCAACGTGTAACGTATTGTCCAAACTTGTCCCAACTTGTCACTTATTGTACAAACTTGTCCCGACATGTCCTGACTTGTCCTGACTTGTCCCGACTTGTCCCGACTTGTCCCGACTTGTCCCGACTTGTTCCGACATGTCTAAGCTTATCCCGACTTGTCCCGACTTGTCCTGACTTGTTCCGACTTCTTTCGACTTTTTTCGACTTGTCCTGACTTGTTTCGATATGTCCCGACTTGTCTCGACTTGTCTCGATTTGTCCAAACTTGTCCCGACTTGTACCGACTTGTCCCGACTTGTCCCTTATTGTCCAAACTTGTCCCGACTTGTCCCTCATTGTCCAAACTTGTCCCGACATGTCCTGACTTGTCCTGACTTGTCCCGACCTGTCCCGACTTGTCCCGACTTGTCCCGAATTGTTCCGACATGTCACGTCTTATCCAGACTTGTCCCGACTTTTCCTGACTTGTCCCGACTTCTTTCGACTTTTTTCGACTTGTCCTGACTTGTTTCGATATGTCCCGACTTGTCTCGACTTGTCCCGACTTGTCCTGACTTGTCCTGACTTGTCCCAACTTGTACCGACTTGTCCCGACTTGTCCCGATTTGTCCAAACTTGTCCCGACTTGTACCGACTTGTCCCGACTTGTCCCGACTTGTCCCGACTTGTCCCAACGTGTCCCGTATTGTCCAAACTTTTCCCGACTTGAACCGACTTGTCCCGACTTGTTCAGACTTGTACCGACTTGTCCCGACTTGTCCCGACTTGTCCTGACTTGTGCTGACTTGTCACGACTTGTCCCGACTTGTACCGACTTGTCCTGACTTGTCCCGACTTGTTCTGACTTGTCCTGACTTGTTCCGACTTGTCCCAACTTGTTTCGACTTGTCCCGACTTGTCCCGACTTGTTCTGACTTGTCCTGACTTGTCCCGACTTGTCCCAACTTGTTTCGACTTGTCCCGACATGTCCCGACTTGTCCCGACTTGTCGCAACGTGTCCCGTATTGTCCAAACTTTTCCCGACTTGAACCGACTTGTCCCGACTTGTCCCGATTTGTCCTGACTTGTCCTGACTTGTCACGACTTGTCCCGACTTGTACCGACTTGTCCTGACTTGTCCCGACTTGTTCTGACTTGTCCTGACTTGTCCCATTTTGTCCCAACTTGTTTCGACTTGTCTCGACTTGTCCCGACTTGTCCCAACGTGTCCCGTATTGTCCAAACTTTTCCTGACTTGAACCGACTTGACCCGACTTGTCCAGACTTGTACCGACTTGTCCCGACCTGTCCCAGATTGTCCAAACTTGTCCTGACTTGTCCCGACTTGTCCCGACTTGTCCCGACTTGTCCCGACTTGTCCTGACTTGTACTGACTTGTCACGACTTGTCCCGACTTGTACCGACTTGTCCTGACTTGTTCCGACTTGTTCTGACTTGTCCTGAGTTGTCACGACTTGTCCCGACTTGTCCCGACTTGTCTCGACTTGTCCCGGATTGTCCAAACATGTCACGACTTGTACCGACTTGTCCCGACTTGTCCCGGATTGTCCCAACTTTTACCGACTTGTCCCAACGTGTCCTGTATTGTCCAAACTTTTCCCGACTTGAACCGACTTGTCCCGACTTGTCCAGACTTGTACCGACTTGTCCCGACCTGTCCCAGATTGTCCAAACTTGTCCCGACATGTCCCGACTTGTTCCGACTTGTCCCGACTTGTCCCGACTTGTCCCGACTTGTCTTGACTTGTCCCGACTTGTTCTGACTTGTCCTGACTTGTCCCGACTTGTCCCGACTTGTTTCGACTTGTTTCGACTTGTCCTGACTTGTCCTGACTTGTCCTGACTTGTCACAACTTGTCCCGGATTGTACAAACATGTCCCGACTTGTACCGACTTGTTCCGACTTGTCCCAACTTGTCTTGGATTGTCCAAACTTGTCCTGACTTGTACCGACTTGTCCCGACTTGTCCCTTATTGTCCAAACTTGTCCCGACTTGTCCCTCATTGTCCAAACTTGTCCCGACATTTCTCGACTAGTCCTGACCAGTCCCGACATGCCCCGACTTGTCCCGACTTGTCCCGACTTGTCCCGACTTGTCCCGATTTGTCCTGACTTGTCCCGACTTCTTTCGAATTTTTTCGACTTGTCCTGACTTGTTTCGATTTGTCCCGACTTGTCTCGACTTGTCCCGACTTGTCCTGACTTGTCCCGACTTGTCCCAACTTGTTCTGACTTGTCACGTCTTGTCCCGACTTGTCCCGACTTGTCCTGACTTGTTTTGACTCGTCCTGACTTGTACCGACTTGTCCCGACTTGTCCCAGATTGTCCAAACTTGTCCTGACTTGTACCGACTTGTCCCGACTTGTAACGTCTTGTCCAGACATGTTCCGACTTGTTCTGACTTGTCCCAACTTGTTTCGACTTGTTTCGACTTGTCATGACTTGTCCCGACTTGTCTCGACTTGTCCCAGATTGTCCAAACTTGTCCCAACTTGTACCGACTTGTCCCGACTTGTACCGACTTGTACCGGATTGTCACAACTTGTACCGACTTGTCCCAACGTGTTCCGTATTGTCCAAACTTTTCCCGACTTGAACCGACTTGTCCCGACTTGTCCAGACTTGTACCGACTTGTCCCGACCTGTCCCAGATTGTCCAAACTTGTTCTGACTTGTCCCGACTTGTCCCGACTTGTCCTGACTTGTCACGACTTGTCCCGACTTGTACCGACTTGTCCTAACTTGTCCCGACTTGTTCTGACTTGTCCTGACTTGTCCCGACTTGTCCCGTTTTGTTTCGACTTGTTTCGACTTGTCCTGACTTGTCCAAACTTGTCCCGACTTGTCCCTTATTGTCCAAACTTGTCCCGACTTGTCCCGACTTGTTTCGACTTGTTTCGACTTGTCCTGTCTTGTCCTTACTTGTCACAACTTGTCCCAGGTTGTCCAAACATGTCCCGACTTGTACCAACTTGTTCCGACTTGTCCCAACTTTTCTTGGATTGTCCAAACTTGTCCCGACTTGTACTAACTTGTCCCGACTAGTACCGACTTGTCCCGAATTCTCCCTTATTGTCCAAACTTGTCCCGACTTGTCCCTTATTGTCCAAACTTATCCCGACATTTCTCGACTTGTCCTGACTTGTCCCGACTTGTCCCGACTTTTCCCGACTTGTCCCGACTTGTTCTGACACGTCACGTCTTATCCCGACTTGTCCCCACTTGTCCCGACTTGTCCCGACTTGTCCCGACTTGTCCTGACTTGTCCCGACTTCTTTCGACTTTTTTCGACTTGTCATGACTTGATTCGATTTGTCCCGACTTGTCTCGACTTGTCCCGAATTGTCCTGACTTGTACCGACTTGTCCCAACTTGTACCGACTTGTCCCGACTTGTCCCGGTTTGTCCAAACTTTTCTCGACTTGTACCGACTTGTCCCGACTTTAACCGACTTGTCCCGACTTGTCCCGACATGTCCCGACTTGTCCCGACTTGTCTCGACTTGTCCCTACTTGTTCTGATTTGTCACGTCTTGTCCCGACCTGTCCGGACTTGTCCTGTCCTGTCCCGAATTGTCCCGACTTGTCCCAACTTGTCCCGACTTATCCCGACTTGTCCTGACTTGTCCTGACTTGTCCTGACTTGTCCTGACTTGTCCTAACTTGTCCCAACTCGTCCCGACTTGTTCCGACTTGTCCCGACTTGTACCGACTTGTCTTGACTTGTCCCGACTTGTCCCGACTTGTCCCGACTTGTCCCAACTTGTCCCGACTTGTTCTGACTTGTCACGTCTTGTCCCGACTTGTCCCGACTTGTCCTGACTTGTTTTGACTCGTCCTGACTTGTACCGACTTGTCCCGACTTGTCCCGGATTGTCCAATTTTGTCCCGACTTGTACCGGCTTGTCCCGACTTGTTCCGTCTTGTCCAGACATGTTCCGACTTGTTCTGACTTGTCCCGACTTGTCCCAACTTGTTTCGACTTGTTTCGACTTGTATTGATTTGTCCTGACTTGTCACGACTTGTCCCGACCTGTCCCGAATTGTCCCGACTTGTCCCAACTTGTCCCGACTTATCCCGACTTGTCCTGACTTGTCCTGACTTGTCCCAACTTGTCCCAACTCGTCCCGACTTGTTCCGACTTGTCCCGACTTGTACCGACTTGTCCCGACTTGTCCCGACTTGTCCCGACTTGTCCCGACTTGTCCCGACTTGTCCCGACTTGTCCCGACTTGTTCTGACTTGTCACGTCTTGTCCCGACTTGTCCCGACTTGTCCTGACTTGTTTTGACTCGTCCTAACTTGTACCGATTTGTCTCGACTTGTCCCGGATTGTCCAAACTTGTCCAGACTTGTCCCGACTTGTCCCAACGTGTAACGTATTGTCCAAACTTGTCCCGACTTGTCACTTATTGTACAAACTTGTCCCGACATGTCCTGACTTGTCCTGACTTGTCCCGACTTGTCCCGACTTGTCCCGACTTGTCCCGACTTGTTCCGACATGTCTAATCTTATCCCGACTTGTCCCGACTTGTCCTGACTTGTTCCGACTTCTTTCGACTTTTTTCGACTTGACCTGACTTGTTTCGATATGTCCCGACTTGTCTCGACTTGTCTCGACTTGTCTCGACTTGTCCCAACTTGTACCGACTTGTCCCGACTTGTCCCGGTTTGTCCAAACTTGTCCCGACTTGTACCGACTTGTCCCGACCTGTACCGACTTGTCCCGACTTGTCATGACTTGTACCGACTTGTTCCGACTTGTTCTAACTTGTCACGTTTATGTCCCGACTTGTTCTCACTTGTTCCGACTTGTCCCAACTTGTCGAGACTTGTCCCGACTTGTCCCGGCTTGTTCTGACTTGTTCTAACTTGTCACGCCATGTCTCGACTTGTCCTGACTTGTTCCGACTTGTCCCGACTTGTCCCGGCTTGTTCTGACTTGTTCTAACTTGTCCCAAATTGTTCCGGCTTGTTCTGACTTGTTCTAACTTGTCACGCCATGTCCCGACTTGTCCTGACTTGTTCCGACTTGTCCCGACTAGTCCCAGATTGTTCTGACTTGTTCTAACTTGTCACGCCATGTCCCGACTTGTACTGACTTGTCCCGACTTGTCTCGACTTGTCCAGACTTGTCCCGACTTGTCCCGGCTTGTTCTGACTTGTTCTAACTTGTCACGCCATGTCCCGACTTGTTCCGAATTGAACCGACTTGTCCAGACTTGTACCGACTTGTCCCGACCTGTCCCGACTTGTCCCGACTCGTCTCGACTTGTCCCGGATTGTCCAAACTTGTCCCAACCTGAACCGACTTGTCCCGACTTGTACCGACTTGTCCCGGATTGTCACAACTTGTACCGACTTGTCCCAACGTGTCCCGCATTGTCCAAAATTTTTCCCGACTTGAACCGACTTGAACCGACTTGTCCCGACTTGTCCAGACTTGTACCGACTTGTCCCGACCTGTCCCAGATTGTCCAAACTTGTCCCGACTTGTCCCGACTTGTCCCGACTTGTCCTGACTTGTCCTAACTTGTCCTGACTTGTTCTGACTTGTCCTGACTTGTCCCGACTTGTCCCGTTTTGTTTCGACTTGTTTCGACTTGTCCTGACTTGTCACGACTTGTCCCAGGTTGTCCAAACATGTCCCGACTTGTACCAACTTGTTCCGACTTGTCCTAACTTTTCTTGGATTGTCCAAACTTGTCCCGACTTGTACCGACTTGTCCCGACTAGTACCGACTTGTCCCGAATTGTCCCTTATTTTCCAAACTTGTCCCGACTTGTCCCTTATTGTCCAAACTTGTCCCGACATTTCTCGACTTGTCCTGACTTGTCCCGACTTGTCTCGACTTGTCCCAACTTGTCTCGACTTGTTCTGACACGTCACGTCTTATCCCAACTTGTCCCCACTTGTCTCGACTTGTCCCGACTTGTCCCGACTTGTCCTGACTTGTCCCGACTTCTTTCGACTTTTTTCGACTTGTCATGACTTGATTCGATTTGTCCCGACTTGTCTCGACTTTTCCCTACTTGTTCTGATTTGTCACGTCTTGTCCCGACCTGTCCGGACTTGTCCCGACCTGTCCCGAATTGTCCCGACTTGTCCCAACTTGTCTCGACTCATCCCGACTTGTCTTGACTTGTCCTGACTTGTCCTAACTTGTCCCAACTCGTCCCGACTTGTTCCGACTTGTCCCGACTTGTACTGACTTGTCTTGACTTGTCCCGACTTGTCCCGAATTGTCCCGGATTGTCCAAACTTGTCCTGACTTGTACCGACTTGTCCCGACCTGTCGCGTCTTGTCCAGACATGTCCTGACTTGTTCTGACTTGTCCTGACTTGTCCCGACTTGTCTCGACTTGTCCCGGATTGTCCAAACATGTCCCGACTTGTACCGACTTGTACCGACTTGTCGCGGATTGTCCCGACTTGTACCGACTTGTCCCGACTTGTCCCAACGTGTCCCGTATTGTCCAAACTTTTCCCGACTTGAACTGACTTGTCATGACTTGTCCAGACTTGTACCGACTTGTCCCGACCTGTCCCAGATTGTCCAAACTTGTCCCGACTTGTCCCGACTTGTCCCGACTTGTCCTGACTTGTCCCGACTTGTCCTGACTTGTCCTGACTTGTCACGACTTATCCCGACTTGTCCCGACTTGTCCCGACTTGTCCTGACTTGTCCCGACTTGTCCTGACTTGTCCTGACTTGTCACGACTTATCCCGACTTGTCTCGACTTGTCCCGGATTGTCCAAACATGTCCCGACTTGTACCGACTTGTACCGACTTGTCGCGGATTGTCCCGACTTGTACCGACTTGTCCCGACTTGTCCCAACGTGTCCCGTATTGTCCAAACTTTTCCCGACTTGAACTGACTTGTCATGACTTGTCCAGACTTGTACCGACTTGTCCCGACCTGTCCCAGATTGTCCAAACTTGTCCCGACTTGTCCCGACTTGTCCCGACTTGTCCTGACTTGTCCCGACTTGTCCTGACTTGTCCTGACTTGTCACGACTTATCCCGACTTGTCCCGACTTGTCCCGACTTGTCCTGACTTGTCCCGACTTGTCCTGACTTGTCCTGACTTGTCACGACTTATCCCGACTTGTACCGACTTGTCCTAACTTGTCCCGACTTGTTCGGACTTGTCCTGACTTGTCACGACTTGTCTTGGATTGTCCAAACTTGTCCCGACTTGTACCGACTTGTACCGACTTGTACCAACTTGTCCTGACTTGTCCCTTATTGTCCAAACTTGTCCCGACTTGTCCCTTATTGTCCAAACTTGTCCCGACATTTCTCGACTTGTCCTGACTTGTCCCGACTTGTCTAGACTTGTCCCGACTTGTCCCGATTTGTCCCGACTTGTTCTGACATGTCACGTCTTATCCCGACTTGTCCCGACTTGTCCCGACTTGTCCCGACTTGTCCTGACTTGTCCCGACTTCTTTCGACTTTTTCCGACTTGTCCTGACTTGTCCCGACTTGTCCCAACTTGTACCGACTTGTCCCGACTTGTCCCGACTTGTCCCGACTTGTCCTGGTTTGTCCAAACTTGTCCCGACTTGTTCCGACTTGTCCCGACTTGTACCGACTTGTCCCGACTTGTCCCGACTTGTCCCGACTTGTCCCGGTTTGTCCAACCTTGTCCCGACTTCTTCCGACTTGTCTCGACTTGTCCCGACTTGTCCAGACTTGTCCCGACTTGTCCCAACTTGTACCGACTTATCCCGACTTGTCCTGGTTTGTCCAAACTTGTCCCGACTTGTACCGACTGGTCCTGACATGTCCCGGATTGTCCAAACTTGTCCCGACTTGTACCGACTTGTCCCGACTTGTCCCGGATTGTCCAACCTTGTCCCGACTTCTTCCGACTTGTCTTGACTTGTACCGACTTGTCCCGATTTGTACCGACTTGTCCCGACTTGTCCCCGATTGTCCCAACTTGTACCGACTTGTCCCAACGTGTCCAGTATTGTCCAAACTTTTCCCGAACCCAACCGACTTGTCCCGACTTGTCCAGACTTGTACCGACTTGTCCCGACCTGTCCCAGATTGTCCAAACTTGTCCCGACTTGTTCTGACTTGTTCTAACTTGTCACGCCATGTCCCGACTTGTACTGACTTGTCCCGACTTGTCTCGACTTGTCCAGACTTGTCCCGACTCGTCTCGGCTTGTTCTGACTTGTTCTAACTTGTCACGCCATGTCCCGACTTGTACTGACTTGTCCAGACTTGTACCGTTTTGTCCCGGCTTGTTTTGACTTGTTCTAACTTGTCACGCCATGTCCCGACTTGTCCTGACTTGTTCCGACTTGTCCCGACTTGTCTTGACTCTTCCCTACATGTCCCGACTTGTCCAGACTTATCCCGACTTGTACCGATTTGTACCGATTTGTCCCGACTTGTACCGACTTGTCCCGACTTGTCCCGGATTGTCCCAACTTGTACCGACTTGTCCCGACTTGTCCCGGATTGTCCCAACTTGTTCCGACTTGTCCCGACTTGTACCGACTTGTTCCGACTTGTCTCGACTTGTTCCGACTTGTCCCGAAATGTCCCAACTTGTTTCGACTTGTCCCAACTTGTCCCGACTTGTTCTGACTTGTCCTGACTTGTCCCGACTTGTCCCGACTCGTTTCGACTTGTGTCGACTTGTCCTGACTTGTCCTGACTTGTCACGACTTGTCCCGACTTGTCTTGCATTGTCCAAACTCAACCCGACTTGTACCGACTTGTACCGACTTGTCCCGACTTGTCCTGACTTGTCCCTCATTGTCCAAACTTGTCCCGACTTGTCCCTTATTGTCCAAACTTGTCCCGACATTTCTCGACTTGTCCTGACTTGTCCCGACTTGTCCCGACTTGTCCTGACTTGTCCCGACTTGGTCTGACATGTCACGTCTTATCCCGACTTGTCCAGACTTGTCCCGACTTTTCCCGGCTTGTTCTGTTTTGTTCTAACTTGTCACGCCATGTCTCGACTTGTCCTGACTTGTTCCGACTTGTTCCGACTTGTCCCGGCTTGTTCTGACTTGTTCTAACTTGTCCCGACTTGTTCCGGCTTGTTCTGACTTGTTCTAACTTGTCACGCCATGTCCCGACTTGTCCTGGCTTGTTCCGACTTGTCCCGGATTGTTCTGACTTGTTCTAACTTGTCACGCCATGTCCCGACTTGTACTGACTTGTCTTGACTTGTCTCGACTTGTCCAGACTTGTCTCGACTTGTCCCGGCTTGTTCTGACTTGTTCTAACTTGTCACGCCATGTCCCAACTTGTCTTGACTTGTTCCGACATGTCTAATCTTATCCCGACTTGTCCCGACTTGTCCTGACTTGTTCCGACTTCTTTCGACTTTTTTCGACTTGACCTGACTTGTTTCGATATGTCCCGACTTGTCTCGACTTGTCTCGACTTGTCTCGACTTGTCCCAACTTGTACCGACTTGTCCCGACTTGTCCCGGTTTGTCCAAACTTGTCCCGACTTGTACCGACTTGTCCCGACCTGTACCGACTTGTCCCGACTTGTCCCGACTTGTACCGACTTGTTCCGACTTGTTCTAACTTGTCACGTTTATGTCCCGACTTGTCCTGACTTGTTTCGACTTGTCCCGACTCGTCTTGACTTGTTCTCACTTGTTCCGACTTGTCCCAACTTGTCGAGACTTGTCCCGACTTGTCCCGGCTTGTTCTGACTTGTTCTAACTTGTCACGCCATGTCTCGACTTGTCCTGACTTGTTCCGACTTGTCCCGACTTGTCCCGGCTTGTTCTGACTTGTTCTAACTTGTCCCAAATTGTTCCGGCTTGTTCTGACTTGTTCTAACTTGTCACGCCATGTCCCGACTTGTCCTGACTTGTTCCGACTTGTCCCGACTAGTCCCAGATTGTTCTGACTTGTTCTAACTTGTCACGCCATGTCCCGACTTGTACTGACCTGTACCGACTTGTCCCGACTTGTCCCGACTTGTACCGACTTGTTCCGACTTGTTCTAACTTGTCACGTTTATGTCCCGACTTGTCCTGACTTGTTTCGACTTGTCCCGACTCGTCTTGACTTGTTCTCACTTGTTCCGACTTGTCCCAACTTGTCGAGACTTGTCCCGACTTGTCCCGGCTTGTTCTGACTTGTTCTAACTTGTCACGCCATGTCTCGACTTGTCCTGACTTGTTCCGACTTGTCCCGACTTGTCCCGGCTTGTTCTGACTTGTTCTAACTTGTCCCAAATTGTTCCGGCTTGTTCTGACTTGTTCTAACATGTCACGCCATGTCCCGACTTGTCCTGACTTGTTCCGACTTGTCCCGACTAGTCCCAGATTGTTCTGACTTGTTCTAACTTGTCACGCCATGTCCCGACTTGTTCCGAATTGAACCGACTTGTCCAGACTTGTACCGACTTGTCCCGACCTGTCCCGACTTGTCCCGACTCGTCTCGACTTGTCCCGGATTGTCCAAACTTGTTCCAACCTGAACCGACTTGTCCCGACTTGTACCGACTTGTCCCGGATTGTCACAACTTGTACCGACTTGTCCCAACGTGTCCCGCATTGTCCAAAATTTTTCCCGACTTGAACCGACTTGAACCGACTTGTCCCGACTTATCCAGACTTGTACCGACTTGTCCCGACCTGTCCCAGATTGTCCAAACTTGTCCCGACTTGTCCCGACTTGTCCCGACTTGTCCTGACTTGTCCTAACTTGTCCTGACTTGTTCTGACTTGTCCTGACTTGTCCCGACTTGTCCCGTTTTGTTTCGACTTGTTTCGACTTGTCCTGACTTGTCACGACTTGTCCCAGGTTGTCCAAACATGTCCCGACTTGTACCAACTTGTTCCGACTTGTCCTAACTTTTCTTGGATTGTCCAAACTTGTCCCGACTTGTACCGACTTGTCCCGACTAGTACCGACTTGTCCCGACTTGTCCCTTATTGTCCAAACTTGTCCCGACATTTCTCGACTTGTCCTGACTTGTCCCGACTTGTCTCGACTTGTCCCAACTTGTCTCGACTTGTTCTGACACGTCACGTCTTATCCCAACTTGTCCCCACTTGTCTCGACTTGTCCCGACTTGTCCCGACTTGTCCTGACTTGTCCCGACTTCTTTCGACTTTTTTCGACTTGTCATGACTTGATTCGATTTGTCCCGACTTGTCTCGACTTTTCCCTACTTGTTCTGATTTGTCACGTCTTGTCCCGACCTGTCCGGACTTGTCCCGACCTGTCCCGAATTGTCCCGACTTGTCCCAACTTGTCTCGACTCATCCCGACTTGTCTTGACTTGTCCTGACTTGTCCTAACTTGTCCCGACTTGTCCCGACTTGTCCCGACTTGTCCCGACTTGTTCCGACATGTCTAATCTTATCCCGACTTGTCCCGACTTGTCCTGACTTGTTCCGACTTCTTTCGACTTTTTTCGACTTGACCTGACTTGTTTCGATATGTCCCGACTTGTCTCGACTTGTCTCGACTTGTCTCGACTTGTCCCAACTTGTACCGACTTGTCCCGACTTGTCCCGGTTTGTCCAAACTTGTCCCGACTTGTACCGACTTGTCCCGACCTGTACCGACTTGTCCCGACTTGTCATGACTTGTACCGACTTGTTCCGACTTGTTCTAACTTGTCACGTTTATGTCCCGACTTGTTCTCACTTGTTCCGACTTGTCCCAACTTGTCGAGACTTGTCCCGACTTGTCCCGGCTTGTTCTGACTTGTTCTAACTTGTCACGCCATGTCTCGACTTGTCCTGACTTGTTCCGACTTGTCCCGACTTGTCCCGGCTTGTTCTGACTTGTTCTAACTTGTCCCAAATTGTTCCGGCTTGTTCTGACTTGTTCTAACTTGTCACGCCATGTCCCGACTTGTCCTGACTTGTTCCGACTTGTCCCGACTAGTCCCAGATTGTTCTGACTTGTTCTAACTTGTCACGCCATGTCCCGACTTGTACTGACTTGTCCCGACTTGTCTCGACTTGTCCAGACTTGTCCCGACTTGTCCCGGCTTGTTCTGACTTGTTCTAACTTGTCACGCCATGTCCCGACTTGTTCCGAATTGAACCGACTTGTCCAGACTTGTACCGACTTGTCCCGACCTGTCCCGACTTGTCCCGACTCGTCTCGACTTGTCCCGGATTGTCCAAACTTGTCCCAACCTGAACCGACTTGTCCCGACTTGTACCGACTTGTCCCGGATTGTCACAACTTGTACCGACTTGTCCCAACGTGTCCCGCATTGTCCAAAATTTTTCCCGACTTGAACCGACTTGAACCGACTTGTCCCGACTTGTCCAGACTTGTACCGACTTGTCCCGACCTGTCCCAGATTGTCCAAACTTGTCCCGACTTGTCCCGACTTGTCCCGACTTGTCCTGACTTGTCCTAACTTGTCCTGACTTGTTCTGACTTGTCCTGACTTGTCCCGACTTGTCCCGTTTTGTTTCGACTTGTTTCGACTTGTCCTGACTTGTCACGACTTGTCCCAGGTTGTCCAAACATGTCCCGACTTGTACCAACTTGTTCCGACTTGTCCTAACTTTTCTTGGATTGTCCAAACTTGTCCCGACTTGTACCGACTTGTCCCGACTAGTACCGACTTGTCCCGAATTGTCCCTTATTTTCCAAACTTGTCCCGACTTGTCCCTTATTGTCCAAACTTGTCCCGACATTTCTCGACTTGTCCTGACTTGTCCCGACTTGTCTCGACTTGTCCCAACTTGTCTCGACTTGTTCTGACACGTCACGTCTTATCCCAACTTGTCCCCACTTGTCTCGACTTGTCCCGACTTGTCCCGACTTGTCCTGACTTGTCCCGACTTCTTTCGACTTTTTTCGACTTGTCATGACTTGATTCGATTTGTCCCGACTTGTCTCGACTTTTCCCTACTTGTTCTGATTTGTCACGTCTTGTCCCGACCTGTCCGGACTTGTCCCGACCTGTCCCGAATTGTCCCGACTTGTCCCAACTTGTCTCGACTCATCCCGACTTGTCTTGACTTGTCCTGACTTGTCCTAACTTGTCCCAACTCGTCCCGACTTGTTCCGACTTGTCCCGACTTGTACCGACTTGTCTTGACTTGTCCCGACTTGTCCCGAATTGTCCCGGATTGTCCAAACTTGTCCTGACTTGTACCGACTTGTCCCGACCTGTCGCGTCTTGTCCAGACATGTCCTGACTTGTTCTGACTTGTCCTGACTTGTCCCGACTTGTCTCGACTTGTCCCGGATTGTCCAAACATGTCCCGACTTGTACCGACTTGTACCGACTTGTCGCGGATTGTCCCGACTTGTACCGACTTGTCCCGACTTGTCCCAACGTGTCCCGTATTGTCCAAACTTTTCCCGACTTGAACTGACTTGTCATGACTTGTCCAGACTTGTACCGACTTGTCCCGACCTGTCCCAGATTGTCCAAACTTGTCCCGACTTGTCCCGACTTGTCCCGACTTGTCCTGACTTGTACCGACCTGTCCTGACTTGTCCTGACTTGTCACGACTTATCCCGACTTGTCCCGACTTGTCCCGACTTGTCCTGACTTGTCCCGACTTGTCCTGACTTGTCCTGACTTGTCACGACTTATCCCGACTTGTCTCGACTTGTCCCGGATTGTCCAAACATGTCCCGACTTGTACCGACTTGTACCGACTTGTCGCGGATTGTCCCGACTTGTACCGACTTGTCCCGACTTGTCCCAACGTGTCCCGTATTGTCCAAACTTTTCCCGACTTGAACTGACTTGTCATGACTTGTCCAGACTTGTACCGACTTGTCCCGACCTGTCCCAGATTGTCCAAACTTGTCTTGACTTGTCCCGACTTGTCCCGACTTGTCCTGACTTGTCCCGACTTGTCCTGACTTGTCCTGACTTGTCACAACTTATCCCGACTTGTCCCGACTTGTCCCGACTTGTCCTGACTTGTCCCGACTTGTCCTGACTTGTCCTGACTTGTCACGACTTATCCCGACTTGTACCGACTTGTCCTAACTTGTCCCGACTTGTTCGGACTTGTCCTGACTTGTCACGACTTGTCTTGGATTGTCCAAACTTGTCCCGACTTGTACCGACTTGTACCGACTTGTACCAACTTGTCCTGACTTGTCCCTTATTGTCCAAACTTGTCCCGACTTGTCCCTTATTGTCCAAACTTGTCCCGACATTTCTCGACTTGTCCTGACTTGTCCCGACTTGTCTAGACTTGTCCCGACTTGTCCCGATTTGTCCCGATTTGTCCCGACTTGTTCTGACATGTCACGTCTTATCCCGACTTGTCCCGACTTGTCCCGACTTGTCCCGACTTGTCCTGACTTGTCCCGACTTCTTTCGACTTTTTCCGACTTGTCCTGACTTGTCCCGACTTGTCCCAACTTGTACCGACTTGTCCCGACTTGTCCCGACTTGTCCCGACTTGTCCTGGTTTGTCCAAACTTGTCCCGACTTGTTCCGACTTGTCCCGACTTGTACCGACTTGTCCCGACTTGTCCCGACTTGTCCCAACTTGTACCGACTTATCCCGACTTGTCCTGGTTTGTCCAAACTTGTCCCGACTTGTACCGACTGGTCCTGACATGTCCCGGATTGTCCAAACTTGTCCCGACTTGTACCGACTTGTCCCGACTTGTCCCGGATTGTCCAACCTTGTCCCGACTTCTTCCGACTTGTCTTGACTTGTACCGACTTGTCCCGATTTGTACCGACTTGTCCCGACTTGTCCCCGATTGTCCCAACTTGTACCGACTTGTCCCAACGTGTCCAGTATTGTCCAAACTTTTCCCGAACCCAACCGACTTGTCCCGACTTGTCCAGACTTGTACCGACTTGTCCCGACCTGTCCCAGATTGTCCAAACTTGTCCCGACTTGTTCTGACTTGTTCTAACTTGTCACGCCATGTCCCGACTTGTACTGACTTGTCCCGACTTGTCTCGACTTGTCCAGACTTGTCCCGACTTGTCTCGGCTTGTTCTGACTTGTTCTAACTTGTCACGCCATGTCCCGACTTGTACTGACTTGTCCAGACTTGTACCGACTTGTCCCGGCTTGTTTTGACTTGTTCTAACTTGTCACGCCATGTCCCGACTTGTCCTGACTTGTTCCGACTTGTCCCGACTTGTCTTGACTCTTCCCTACATGTCCCGACTTGTCCAGACTTGTCCCGACTTGTACCGATTTGTACCGATTTGTCCCGACTTGTACCGACTTGTCCCGACTTGTCCCGGATTGTCCCAACTTGTACCGACTTGTCCCGACTTGTCCCGGATTGTCCCAACTTGTTCCGACTTGTCCCGACTTGTACCGACTTGTTCCGACTTGTCTCGACTTGTTCCGACTTGTCCCGAAATGTCCCAACTTGTTTCGACTTGTCCCAACTTGTCCCGACTTGTTCTGACTTGTCCTGACTTGTCCCGACTTGTCCCGACTCGTTTCGACTTGTGTCGACTTGTCCTGACTTGTCCTGACTTGTCACGACTTGTCCCGACTTGTCTTGCATTGTCCAAACTCAACCCGACTTGTACCGACTTGTACCGACTTGTCCCGACTTGTCCTGACTTGTCCCTCATTGTCCAAACTTGTCCCGACTTGTCCCTTATTGTCCAAACTTGTCCCGACATTTCTCGACTTGTCCTGACTTGTCCCGACTTGTCCCGACTTGTCCTGACTTGTCCCGACTTGGTCTGACATGTCACGTCTTATCCCGACTTGTCCAGACTTGTCCCGACTTTTCCCGGCTTGTTCTGTTTTGTTCTAACTTGTCACGCCATGTCTCGTGTTGTCCTGACTTGTTCCGACTTGTTCCGACTTGTCCCGGCTTGTTCTGACTTGTTCTAACTTGTCCCGACTTGTTCCGGCTTGTTCTGACTTGTTCTAACTTGTCACGCCATGTCCCGACTTGTCCTGACTTGTTCCGACTTGTCCCGGATTGTTCTGACTTGTTCTAACTTGTCACGCCATGTCCCGACTTGTACTGACTTGTCTTGACTTGTCTCGACTTGTCCAGACTTGTCTCGACTTGTCCCGGCTTGTTCTGACTTGTTCTAACTTGTCACGCCATGTCCCAACTTGTCTTGACTTGTTCCGACTTGTCCCTACTTGTCCCGGATTGTTCTGACTTGTTCTAACTTGTCACGCCATGTCCCGACTTGTACTGACTTGTCCCGACTTGTCTCAACATGTCCAGACTTGTCGCGACTTGTCCCGGCTTGTTCTGACTTGTTCTAACTTGTCACGCCTTGTATTGATTTGTACTGATTTGTCCAGACTTGTCCCGACTTGTCCCGGCTTGTTTTGACTTGTTCTAACTTGTCACGCCATGTCCCGACTTGTCCTGACTTGTTCCGACTTTTCCCGACTTGTCTTGACTTGTCCCTACATGTCCCGACTTGTTCAGACTTGTCCCGACTTGTACCGATTTGTACCGATTTGTCCCGACTTGTACCGACTTGTCCCGACTTGTCCCGTATTGTCCCAACTTGTACCGACTTGTCCCGACTTGTCCCGGATTGTCCCAACTTGTTTCGACTTGTCCCGACTTGTACCGACTTGGTCCTACTTGTCTCGACTTGTTCCGACTTGTCCCGAGATGTCCCAACTTGTTTCGACTTGTCCCAACTTGTCTCGACTTGTTTTGACTTGTCCCGACTTGTACCGATTTGTACCGATTTGTCCCGACTTGTAACGACTTGTCCCGACTTGCCCCGGATTTTCCCAACTTGTCCCGACTTGTCCCGACTTGTCCCGACTTGTCCCGACTTGTCCCGACTTGTCCCGACTTGTCCCGACTAGTCCCGACTTGTTCCGACATGTCTAATCTTATCCTGACTTGTCCCGACTTGTCCTGACTTGTCCCGACTTCTTTCGACTTTTTTCGACTTGTCCTGAATTGTTTCGATATGTCCCGACTTCTCTCGACTTGTCCCGACTTGTCCTGACTTGTCCCGACTTGTACCAACTTGTACCGACTTGTCCCGACTTGTCCCGGTTTGTCCAAACTTGTCCCGACTTGTACCGACTTGTCCCGACTTGTACCGACTTGTCCCGACTTGTCCCGACTTGTCCCGACTTGTCCCAACGTGTCCCGTATTGTCCAAACTTGTCCCGACTTGTCACTCATTGTACAAACTTGTCCCGACATGTCCTGACTTGTCCTGACTTGTCCCGACTTGTCCTGACTTGTCCCGACTTCTTTCGACTTTTTTCGACTTGTCCTGACTTGTTTTGATATGTCCTGACTTGTCTCGACTTGTCCCGACTTGTACCAACTTGTACCGACTTGTCCCGGCTTGTCCCGGTTTGTCCAAACTTGTCCCGACTTGTACCGACTCGTCATGACTTGTACCGACTTGTCCCGACTTGTACCGACTTGTCCCGACTTGTCCCGACTTGTACCGACTTGTTTCGACTTGTTCTAACTTGTCACGCCATGTCCCGACTTGTCCTGACTTGTTCCGACTCGTCCCGACTTGTCTTGACTTGTTCTCACTTGTCTTGACTTGTCCCGACTTGTCCAGACTTGTCCCGACTTGTCCCGGCTTGTTCTGACTTGTTCTAACTTGTCACGCCATGTCTCGACTTGTCCTGACTTGTTCCGACTTATCCCGACTTGTCCCGGCTTGTTCTGACTTGTTCCAACTTGTCCCAAATTGTTCCGACTTGTCCTGACTTGTTTTGACTTGTCCCGACTTGTCCCGGATTGTTCTGACTTTTTCTAACTTGTCACGCTATGTCCCGACTTGTACTGACTTGTCCCGACTTGTCTCGACTTGTCCAGACTTGTCCCGACTTGTCCCGGATTGTTCTTACTTGTTCTAACTTGTCACGCCATGTCTCGACTTGTCCTGACTTGTTCCGACTTATCCCGACTTGTCCCGGCTTGTTCTGACTTGTTCCAACTTGTCCCAAATTGTTCCGACTTGTCCTGACTTGTTTTGACTTGTCCCGACTTGTCCCGGATTGTTCTGACTTTTTCTAACTTGTCACGCTATGTCCCGACTTGTACTGACTTGTCCCGACTTGTCTCGACTTGTCCAGACTTGTCCCGACTTGTCCCGGCTTGTTCTGACTTGTTCTAACTTGTCACGCCATGTCTCGACTTGTCCTGACTTGTTCCGACTTATCCCGACTTGTCCCGGCTTGTTCTGACTTGTTCCAACTTGTCCCAAATTGTTCCGACTTGTCCTGACTTGTTTTGACTTGTCCCGACTTGTCCCGGATTGTTCTGACTTTTTCTAACTTGTCACGCTATGTCCCGACTTGTTCCGACTTGTTCCGACTTGAACTGACTTGTCCAGACTTGTACCGACTTGTCCCGACCTGTCATGACTTGTCCCGACTTGTCTCGACTTGTCCCGGATTGTATAAACTTGTCCCAACTTGTACCGACTTGTTCCGACTTGTACCGACTTGTCCCGGATTATCACAACTTGTACCGACTTGTCCCAACGTGTCCCGTATTGTCCAAACTTTCCTGACTTGAACCGACTTGTCCCGACTTGTCCAGACTTGTACCGACTTGTCCCGACCTGTCCCAGATTGTCCAATCTTGTCCCGACTTGTCCCGACTTGTCCCGACTTGTCCTGAGTTGTCCTAACTTGTCCTGACTTGTTCTGACTTGTCCTGACTTGTCCCGACTTGTCCCGTTTTGTTTCGACTTGTTTCGACTTGTCCTGACTTGTCACGACTTGTCCCAGGTTGTCCAAACATGTCCCGACTTGTACCAACTTGTTCCGACTTGTTCCAACTTTTCTTGGATTGTCCAAACTTGTCCCGACTTGTACTGACTTTTCCCGACTTGTATCGACTTGTCCCGACTTGTCCCTTATTGTCCAAACTTGTCCCGACTTGTCCCTTATTGTCCAAACTTGTCCCGACATTTCTCGACTTGTCCTGACTTGTCCCGACTCGTCCCGACTTGTCCCGACTTGTCCCGACTTGTTCTGACACGTCACGTCTTATCCCGACTTGTCCCCACTTGTCCCGACTTGTCCCGACTTGTCCCGACTTGTCCTGACTTGTCCCGACTTCTTTCGACTTTTTTCGACTTGTCCTGACTTGTTTCGATTTGTCCCGACTTGTCTCGACTTGTCCTGACTTGTCCTGACTTGTACCGACTTGTCCCAACTTGTACCGACTTGTCCCGACTTGTCCCGGTTTGTCCAAACTTTTCCTGACTTGTACCGACTTGTCCCGACTTTAACCGACTTGTCCCGACTTGTCCCGACTTGTCCCGACTTGTCCCGACTTGTCTCGACTTGTCCCTACTTGTTCTGATTTGTCACGTCTTGTCCCGACCTGTCCGGACTTGTCCCGAATTGTCCCGACTTGTCCCAACTTGTCCCGACTCATCCCGACTTGTCCTGACTTGTCCTGACTTGTCCTGACTTGTCCTAACTTGTCCCAACTCGTCCCGACTTGTTCCGACTTGTCCCGACTTGTACCGACTTGTCTTGACTTGTCCCGACTTGTCCCGACTTGTCCCGAATTGTCCCGACTTGTCCCTACTTGTCCCGACTTGTCCCGACTTGTTCTGACTTGTCACGTCTTGTCCCGACTTGTCCCGACTTGTCCTGACTTGTTTTGACTCGTCCTGACTTGTACCGACTTGTCCCGACTTGTCCCAGATTGTCCAAACTTGTCCTGACTTGTACCGACTTGTCCCGACTTGTCCCGTCTTGTCCAGACATGTTCCGACTTGTTCTGACTTGTCCCGACTTGTCCCAACTTGTTTCGACTTCTTTCGACTTGTCTTGACTTGTCCTGACTTGTCACGACTTGTCCCGACCTGTCCCGAATTGTCCCGACTTGTCCCAACTTGTCCTGACTTATCCCGACTTGTCCTGACTTGTCCTGACTTGTCCTAACTTGTCTTAACTCGTCCCGACTTGTTCCGACCTGTCCCGACTTGTACCGACTTGTCCTGACTTGTCCCGACTTGTCCCGACTTGTTTCGACTTGTCCCGACTTGTCCCTTATTGTCCAAACTTGTCCCGACATTTCTCGACTTGTCCTGACTTGTCCCGACTCGTCCCGACTTGTCCCGACTTGTCCCGACTTGTTCTGACACGTCACGTCTTATCCCGACTTGTCCCCACTTGTCCCGACTTGTCCCGACTTGTCCCGACTTGTCCTGACTTGTCCCGACTTCTTTCGACTTTTTTCGACTTGTCCTGACTTGTTTCGATTTGTCCCGACTTGTCTCGACTTGTCCCGACTTGTCCTGACTTGTACCGACTTGTCCCGCCTTTAACCGACTTGTCCCGACTTGTCCCGACTTGTCCCGACTTGTCTCGACTTGTCCCTACTTGTTCTGATTTGTCACGTCTTGTCCCGACCTGTCCGGACTTGTCCCGAATTGTCCCGACTTGTCCCAACTTGTCCCGACTTATCCCGACTTGTCCTGACTTGTCCTGACTTGTCCTGACTTGTCCTAACTTGTCCCAACTCGTCCCGACTTGTTCCGACTTGTCCTGACTTGTACCGACTTGTCTTGACTTGTCCCGACTTGTCCCGACTTGTCCCGAATTGTCCCGACTTGTCCCTACTTGTCCCGACTTGTCCCGACTTGTTCTGACTTGTCACGTCTTGTCCCGACTTGTCCCGACTTGTCCTGACTTGTTTTGACTCGTCCTGACTTGTACCGACTTGTCCCGACTTGTCCCAGATTGTCCAAACTTGTCCTGACTTGTACCGACTTGTCCCGACTTGTCCCGTCTTGTCCAGACATGTTCCGACTTGTTCTGACTTGTCCCGACTTGTCCCAACTTGTTTCGACTTCTTTCGACTTGTCTTGACTTGTCCTGACTTGTCACGACTTGTCCCGACCTGTCCCGAATTGTCCCGACTTGTCCCAACTTGTCCTGACTTATCCCGACTTGTCCTGACTTGTCTTGACTTGTCCTGACTTGTCCTAACTTGTCTTAACTCGTCCCGACTTGTTCCGACTTGTCCCGACTTGTACCGACTTGTCCTGACTTGTCCCGACTTGTCCCGACTTGTTTCGACTTGTCCCGACTTGTCCCGTCTTGTTCTGACTTGTCACGTCTTGTCCCGACTTGTCCTGACTTGTTTTGACTCGTCCTGACTTGTACCGACTTGTCCCGAATTGTCCCGGATTGTCCAAACTTGTCCTGACTTGTACCGACTTGTCCCGACTTGTCCCGTCTTGTCCAGACATGTTCCGACTTGTTCTGACTTGTCCCGACTTGTCCCAACTTGTTTCGACTTGTTTCGACTTGTCTTGACTTGTCCTGACTTGTCACGACTTGTCCCGACTTGTCCCGACTTGTCCCGACTTGTCTCGACTTGTGTCGGATTGTCCAAACATGTCCCGACTTGTACCGACTTGTCCCGACTTGTCCCGACTTGTTTCGGCTTGTTCTGACTTGTTCTAACTTGTCACGCCAAGTCCCGACTTGTCCTGACTTGTTCCGACTTGTCCCGACTTGTCTTGACTTGTCCACACATGTCCTGACTTGTTCTAACTTGTCACGTCATGTCCCGACTTGTTCCGACTTGAACCGACATGTCCAGACTTGTACCGACTTGTCCCGACCTGTCCCGACTTGTCCCGACTTGTCTCGACTTGTCCCGAATTGTCCAAACTTGTCCCAACTTGTACCAACTTGTCCCGACTTGTACCAACTTGTCCCGGATTGTCACAACTTGTACCGACTTGTCCCAACGTGTCCCGTATTGTCCAAACTTTTCCCGACTTGAACCGACTTGTCCCGACTTGTCCAGACTTGCACCGACTTGTCCCGACCTGTCCCAGATTGTCCAAACTTGTCCCGACTTGTCCCGACTTGTCCCGACTTGTCCCGACTTGTCCTGACTTGTCCTGACTTGTCCTGACCTGTCACGACTTGTCCCGACTTGTTTCGACTTGTTTCGACTTGTCCTGTCTTGTCCTGACTTGTCACAACTTGTCCCGGATTGTCCAAATATGTCCCAACTTGTACCGACTTGTCCCGACTTGTACCGACTTGTCCCAGATTGTCACAACTTGTACCGACTTGTTCCGACGTGTCCCAACTTGTCTTGGATTGTCCAAACTTGTCCCGACTTGTACCGACTTGTCCCGACTTGTCCTGACTTGTCCCTCATTGTCCAAACTTGTCCTGACTTGTTCCTTATTGTCCAAACTTGTCCCGACATTTCTCGACTTGTCCTGACTTGTCCCGACTTGTCCCGACTTGTCCTGACTTGTCCCGACTTGTCCCGACTTGGTCTGACATGTCACGTCTTATCCCGACTTGTCCAGACTTGTCCCGACTTGTCCTGGCTTGTTCTGACTTGTTCTAACTTGTCACGCCATGTCTCGACTTGTCCTGACTTGTTCCGAATTGTTCCGACTTGTCCCGGCTTGTTCTGACTTGTTCTATTTTGTCCCGACTTGTTCCGGCTTGTTCTGACTTGTTCTAACTTGTCACGCCATGTCCCGACTTGTCCTGACTTGTTCCGACTTGTCCCGACTTGTCCCGGATTGTTCTGACTTGTTCTAACTTGACACGCCATGTCCCGACTTGTACTGACTTGTCCCGACTTGTCTCGACTTGTCCAGACTTGTCCCGACTTGTCCCGGCTTGTTCTGACTTGCTCCAACTTGTCACGCCATGTCCCGACTTGTACTGACTTGTCCCGACTTGTCCCGACTTGTCCCGGCTTGTTTTGACTTGTTCTAACTTGTCACGCCATGTCCCGACTTGTCCTGACTTGTTTCGACTTGTCCCGACTTGTCTTGACTTGTCCCTACATGTCCCGACTTTCCAGACTTGTCCCGACTTGTACCGATTTGTACCGATTTGTCCCGACTTGTACCGACTTGTCTCGACATGTCCCGGATTGTCCCAACTTGTACCGACTTGTCCCGACTTGTCCCGGATTGTCCCAACTTGTTCCGACTTGTCCCGACTTGTACCGACTTGTTCCGACCTGTCTCGACTTGTTCCGACTTCTTCCGACTTGTCCCGAGATGTCCCAACTTGTTTCGACTTGTCCCAACTTGTCTCGACTTGTTCTGACTTGTCCCGACTTGTACCGATTTGTACCGATTTGTCCCGACTTTTAACGACTTGTTCCGACATGTCTAATCTTATCCCGACTTGCCCCGACTTGTCCTGACTTGTCCCGACTTCTTTCGACTTTTTTCGACTTGTCCTGGTCTGTTTCGATATGTCCCGACTTCTCTCGACTTGTCCCGACTTGTCCTGACTTGTTCCAACTTGTACCAACTTGTACCGACTTGTCCCGACTTGTCCCGACTTGTCCCCGTTTGTCCAAACTTGTCCCGACTTGTACCGACTTGTCCCGACTTGTTCCGACTTGTCCCGACTTGTCCCGACTTGTCCAGACTTGTCCCGACTTGTCCCAACGTGTCCCGTATTGTCCAAACTTGTCCCGACTTGTCACTTATTGTACAAACTTGTCCCGACATGTCCCGACTTGTCTCGAATTGTCCCGACTTGTCCCAACATGTACCGACTTGTCCCGACTTGTCCCGGTTTGTCCAAACTTGTCCCGACTTGTACCGACTTGTCCCGACTTGTACCGACTTGTCCCGACTTGTCCTGACTTGTACCGACTTGTTCCGACTTGTTCTAACTTGTCACGCCATGTCCCGACTTGTCCTGACTTGTTCCGACTTGTCCCGACTCGTCTTGACTTGTTCTCACTTGTCTCGACTTGTCCTGACTTGTTCCGACTTGTCCCGACTTGTCATGGCTTGTTCTGACTTGTTCTAACGTGTCCCAAATTGTTCCGGCTTGTTCTGACTTGTTCTAACTTGTCACGCCATGTCCAGACTTGTCCTGACTTGTTCCGACTTGTCCCGACTTGTCCCGGATTGTTCTGACTTGTTCTCACTTGTCACGCCATGTCCCGACTTGTACTGACTTGTCCCGACTTGTCTCGACTTGTCCAGACTTGTCCCGACTTGTCCCGGCTTGTTCTGACTTGTTCTAACTTGTCACGCCATGTCCCGACTTGTTCCGACTTGAACCGACTTGTCCAGACTTGTACCGACTTGTCCCGACCTGTCCCGACTTGTCCCGACTTGTCTCGACTTGTCCCGGATTGTCCAAACATGTCCCAACTTGTACCGACTTGTCCCGACTTGTACCGACTTGTCCCGGATTGTCACAACTTGTACCGACTTGTCCCAACGTGTCCCGTATTGTCCAAACTTTTCCCGACTTGAACCGACTTGTCCCAACTTGTCTCGACTTGTCCTGACTTGTCCCGACTTGTACCGATTTGTCCCGACTTGTACCGACTTGTCCTGACATGTCCCGGATTGTCCAAACTTGTCCCGATTTGTCCCGACTTGTACCGACTTGTCCCGACTTGTACCGACTTGTCCCGACTTGTCCCCGATTGTCCCAAATGGTACCGACTTGTCCCAACGTGTCCAGTACTGTCCAAACTCTTCCCGACTCCAACCGACTTGTCCCGACTTGTGCAGACTTGTCCCGACCTGTCTCAGATTGTTCAAACTTGTCCCGACTTGTCTTGACTTGTCCTGACTTGTCCTGACTTGTCACGACTTGTCCCGACTTGTACCGACTTGTCCTGACTTGTCCCAACTTGTTCTGACTTGTCCTGACTTGTTTCGACTTGTCCTGACTTGTCCCGACTTGTTTCGACTTGTCCTGACTTGTCCTGACTTGTCACGACTTGTATCGACTTGTCCCGACTTGTCTCGACTTGTCCCGTATTGTCCAAACTTGTCCCGACTTGTACCGACTTGTCCCGACTCAAACCGACTTGTCCCTTATTGTCCAAACTTGTCCCGACTTGTCACTTATTGTACAAACTTGTCCCGACATGTCCTGACTTGTCCTGACTTGTCCCGACTTGTCCCGACTTGTCCCGACTTGTCCCGACTCCTCCCGACTTGTTCCGACATGTCTAATTTTATCCCGACTTGTTCCGACTTCTTTCGACTTTTTTCGACTTGTCCTGACTTGTTTCGATACGTCCCGACTTCTCTCGACTTGTCCCGACTTGTCCTGGCTTGTCCCGACTTGTTCCGACATGTCTAATCTTATCCCGACTTGTCCCGACTTGTCCTGACTTGTTCCGACTTCTTTCGACTTTTTTCGACTTGACCTGACTTGTTTCGATATGTCCCGACTTGTCTCGACTTGTCTCGACTTGTCTCGACTTGTCCCAACTTGTACCGACTTGTCCCGACTTGTCCCGGTTTGTCCAAACTTGTCCCGACTTGTACCGACTTGTCCCGACCTGTACCGACTTGTCCCGACTTGTCATGACTTGTACCGACTTGTTCCGACTTGTTCTAACTTGTCACGTTTATGTCCCGACTTGTTCTCACTTGTTCCGACTTGTCCCAACTTGTCGAGACTTGTCCCGACTTGTCCCGGCTTGTTCTGACTTGTTCTAACTTGTCACGCCATGTCTCGACTTGTCCTGACTTGTTCCGACTTGTCCCGACTTGTCCCGGCTTGTTCTGACTTGTTCTAACTTGTCCCAAATTGTTCCGGCTTGTTCTGACTTGTTCTAACTTGTCACGCCATGTCCCGACTTGTCCTGACTTGTTCCGACTTGTCCCGACTAGTCCCAGATTGTTCTGACTTGTTCTAACTTGTCACGCCATGTCCCGACTTGTACTGACTTGTCCCGACTTGTCTCGACTTGTCCAGACTTGTCCCGACTTGTCCCGGCTTGTTCTGACTTGTTCTAACTTGTCACGCCATGTCCCGACTTGTTCCGAATTGAACCGACTTGTCCAGACTTGTACCGACTTGTCCCGACCTGTCCCGACTTGTCCCGACTCGTCTCGACTTGTCCCGGATTGTCCAAACTTGTCCCAACCTGAACCGACTTGTCCCGACTTGTACCGACTTGTCCCGGATTGTCACAACTTGTACCGACTTGTCCCAACGTGTCCCGCATTGTCCAAAATTTTTCCCGACTTGAACCGACTTGAACCGACTTGTCCCGACTTGTCCAGACTTGTACCGACTTGTCCCGACCTGTCCCAGATTGTCCAAACTTGTCCCGACTTGTCCCGACTTGTCCCGACTTGTCCTGACTTGTCCTAACTTGTCCTGACTTGTTCTGACTTGTCCTGACTTGTCCCGACTTGTCCCGTTTTGTTTCGACTTGTTTCGACTTGTCCTGACTTGTCACGACTTGTCCCAGGTTGTCCAAACATGTCCCGACTTGTACCAACTTGTTCCGACTTGTCCTAACTTTTCTTGGATTGTCCAAACTTGTCCCGACTTGTACCGACTTGTCCCGACTAGTACCGACTTGTCCCGAATTGTCCCTTATTTTCCAAACTTGTCCCGACTTGTCCCTTATTGTCCAAACTTGTCCCGACATTTCTCGACTTGTCCTGACTTGTCCCGACTTGTCTCGACTTGTCCCAACTTGTCTCGACTTGTTCTGACACGTCACGTCTTATCCCAACTTGTCCCCACTTGTCTCGACTTGTCCCGACTTGTCCCGACTTGTCCTGACTTGTCCCGACTTCTTTCGACTTTTTTCGACTTGTCATGACTTGATTCGATTTGTCCCGACTTGTCTCGACTTTTCCCTACTTGTTCTGATTTGTCACGTCTTGTCCCGACCTGTCCGGACTTGTCCCGACCTGTCCCGAATTGTCCCGACTTGTCCCAACTTGTCTCGACTCATCCCGACTTGTCTTGACTTGTCCTGACTTGTCCTAACTTGTCCCAACTCGTCCCGACTTGTTCCGACTTGTCCCGACTTGTACCGACTTGTCTTGACTTGTCCCGACTTGTCCCGAATTGTCCCGGATTGTCCAAACTTGTCCTGACTTGTACCGACTTGTCCCGACCTGTCGCGTCTTGTCCAGACATGTCCTGACTTGTTCTGACTTGTCCTGACTTGTCCCGACTTGTCTCGACTTGTCCCGGATTGTCCAAACATGTCCCGACTTGTACCGACTTGTACCGACTTGTCGCGGATTGTCCCGACTTGTACCGACTTGTCCCGACTTGTCCCAACGTGTCCCGTATTGTCCAAACTTTTCCCGACTTGAACTGACTTGTCATGACTTGTCCAGACTTGTACCGACTTGTCCCGACCTGTCCCAGATTGTCCAAACTTGTCCCGACTTGTCCCGACTTGTCCCGACTTGTCCTGACTTGTCCCGACCTGTCCTGACTTGTCCTGACTTGTCACGACTTATCCCGACTTGTCCCGACTTGTCCCGACTTGTCCTGACTTGTCCCGACTTGTCCTGACTTGTCCTGACTTGTCACGACTTATCCCGACTTGTCTCGACTTGTCCCGGATTGTCCAAACATGTCCCGACTTGTACCGACTTGTACCGACTTGTCGCGGATTGTCCCGACTTGTACCGACTTGTCCCGACTTGTCCCAACGTGTCCCGTATTGTCCAAACTTTTCCCGACTTGAACTGACTTGTCATGACTTGTCCAGACTTGTACCGACTTGTCCCGACCTGTCCCAGATTGTCCAAACTTGTCTTGACTTGTCCCGACTTGTCCCGACTTGTCCTGACTTGTCCCGACTTGTCCTGACTTGTCCTGACTTGTCACGACTTATCCCGACTTGTCCCGACTTGTCCCGACTTGTCCTGACTTGTCCCGACTTGTCCTGACTTGTCCTGACTTGTCACGACTTATCCCGACTTGTACCGACTTGTCCTAACTTGTCCCGACTTGTTCGGACTTGTCCTGACTTGTCACGACTTGTCTTGGATTGTCCAAACTTGTCCCGACTTGTACCGACTTGTACCGACTTGTACCAACTTGTCCTGACTTGTCCCTTATTGTCCAAACTTGTCCCGACTTGTCCCTTATTGTCCAAACTTGTCCCGACATTTCTCGACTTGTCCTGACTTGTCCCGACTTGTCTAGACTTGTCCCGACTTGTCCCGATTTGTCCCGATTTGTCCCGACTTGTTCTGACATGTCACGTCTTATCCCGACTTGTCCCGACTTGTCCCGACTTGTCCCGACTTGTCCTGACTTGTCCCGACTTCTTTCGACTTTTTCCGACTTGTCCTGACTTGTCCCGACTTGTCCCAACTTGTACCGACTTGTCCCGACTTGTCCCGACTTGTCCCGACTTGTCCTGGTTTGTCCAAACTTGTCCCGACTTGTTCCGACTTGTCCCGACTTGTACCGACTTGTCCCGACTTGTCCCGACTTGTCCCAACTTGTACCGACTTATCCCGACTTGTCCTGGTTTGTCCAAACTTGTCCCGACTTGTACCGACTGGTCCTGACATGCCCGGATTGTCCAAACTTGTCCCGACTTGTACCGACTTGTCCCGACTTGTCCCGGATTGTCCAACCTTGTCCCGACTTCTTCCGACTTGTCTTGACTTGTACCGACTTGTCCCGATTTGTACCGACTTGTCCCGACTTGTCCCCGATTGTCCCAACTTGTACCGACTTGTCCCAACGTGTCCAGTATTGTCCAAACTTTTCCCGAACCCAACCGACTTGTCCCGACTTGTCCAGACTTGTACCGACTTGTCCCGACCTGTCCCAGATTGTCCAAACTTGTCCCGACTTGTTCTGACTTGTTCTAACTTGTCACGCCATGTCCCGACTTGTACTGACTTGTCCCGACTTGTCTCGACTTGTCCAGACTTGTCCCGACTTGTCTCGGCTTGTTCTGACTTGTTCTAACTTGTCACGCCATGTCCCGACTTGTACTGACTTGTCCAGACTTGTACCGACTTGTCCCGGCTTGTTTTGACTTGTTCTAACTTGTCACGCCATGTCCCGACTTGTCCTGACTTGTTCCGACTTGTCCCGACTTGTCTTGACTCTTCCCTACATGTCCCGACTTGTCCAGACTTGTCCCGACTTGTACCGATTTGTACCGATTTGTCCCGACTTGTACCGACTTGTCCCGACTTGTCCCGGATTGTCCCAACTTGTACCGACTTGTCCCGACTTGTCCCGGATTGTCCCAACTTGTTCCGACTTGTCCCGACTTGTACCGACTTGTTCCGACTTGTCTCGACTTGTTCCGACTTGTCCCGAAATGTCCCAACTTGTTTCGACTTGTCCCAACTTGTCCCGACTTGTTCTGACTTGTCCTGACTTGTCCCGACTTGTCCCGACTCGTTTCGACTTGTGTCGACTTGTCCTGACTTGTCCTGACTTGTCACGACTTGTCCCGACTTGTCTTGCATTGTCCAAACTCAACCCGACTTGTACCGACTTGTACCGACTTGTCCCGACTTGTCCTGACTTGTCCCTCATTGTCCAAACTTGTCCCGACTTGTCCCTTATTGTCCAAACTTGTCCCGACATTTCTCGACTTGTCCTGACTTGTCCCGACTTGTCCCGACTTGTCCTGACTTGTCCCGACTTGGTCTGACATGTCACGTCTTATCCCGACTTGTCCAGACTTGTCCCGACTTTTCCCGGCTTGTTCTGTTTTGTTCTAACTTGTCACGCCATGTCTCGTGTTGTCCTGACTTGTTCCGACTTGTTCCGACTTGTCCCGGCTTGTTCTGACTTGTTCTAACTTGTCCCGACTTGTTCCGGCTTGTTCTGACTTGTTCTAACTTGTCACGCCATGTCCCGACTTGTCCTGACTTGTTCCGACTTGTCCCGGATTGTTCTGACTTGTTCTAACTTGTCACGCCATGTCCCGACTTGTACTGACTTGTCTTGACTTGTCTCGACTTGTCCAGACTTGTCTCGACTTGTCCCGGCTTGTTCTGACTTGTTCTAACTTGTCACGCCATGTCCCAACTTGTCTTGACTTGTTCCGACTTGTCCCTACTTGTCCCGGATTGTTCTGACTTGTTCTAACTTGTCACGCCATGTCCCGACTTGTACTGACTTGTCCCGACTTGTCTCGACATGTCCAGACTTGTCGCGACTTGTCCCGGCTTGTTCTGACTTGTTCTAACTTGTCACGCCTTGTATTGATTTGTACTGATTTGTCCAGACTTGTCCCGACTTGTCCCGGCTTGTTTTGACTTGTTCTAACTTGTCACGCCATGTCCCGACTTGTCCTGACTTGTTCCGACTTTTCCCGACTTGTCTTGACTTGTCCCTACATGTCCCGACTTGTTCAGACTTGTCCCGACTTGTACCGATTTGTACCGATTTGTCCCGACTTGTACCGACTTGTCCCGACTTGTCCCGTATTGTCCCAACTTGTACCGACTTGTCCCGACTTGTCCCGGATTGTCCCAACTTGTTTCGACTTGTCCCGACTTGTACCGACTTGGTCCTACTTGTCTCGACTTGTTCCGACTTGTCCCGAGATGTCCCAACTTGTTTCGACTTGTCCCAACTTGTCTCGACTTGTTTTGACTTGTCCCGACTTGTACCGATTTGTACCGATTTGTCCCGACTTGTAACGACTTGTCCCGACTTGCCCCGGATTTTCCCAACTTGTCCCGACTTGTCCCGACTTGTCCCGACTTGTCCCGACTTGTCCCGACTTGTCCCGACTTGTCCCGACTAGTCCCGACTTGTTCCGACATGTCTAATCTTATCCTGACTTGTCCCGACTTGTCCTGACTTGTCCCGACTTCTTTCGACTTTTTTCGACTTGTCCTGAATTGTTTCGATATGTCCCGACTTCTCTCGACTTGTCCCGACTTGTCCTGACTTGTCCCGACTTGTACCAACTTGTACCGACTTGTCCCGACTTGTCCCGGTTTGTCCAAACTTGTCCCGACTTGTACCGACTTGTCCCGACTTGTACCGACTTGTCCCGACTTGTCCCGACTTGTCCCGACTTGTCCCAACGTGTCCCGTATTGTCCAAACTTGTCCCGACTTGTCACTCATTGTACAAACTTGTCCCGACATGTCCTGACTTGTCCTGACTTGTCCCGACTTGTCCTGACTTGTCCCGACTTCTTTCGACTTTTTTCGACTTGTCCTGACTTGTTTTGATATGTCCTGACTTGTCTCGACTTGTCCCGACTTGTACCAACTTGTCCCGACTTGTACCGACTTGTTTCGACTTGTTCTAACTTGTCACGCCATGTCCCGACTTGTCCTGACTTGTTCCGACTCGTCCCGACTTGTCTTGACTTGTTCTCACTTGTCTTGACTTGTCCCGACTTGTCCAGACTTGTCCCGGCTTGTCCCGGTTTGTCCAAACTTGTCCCGACTTGTACCGACTCGTCATGACTTGTACCGACTTGTCCCGACTTGTACCGACTTGTCCCGACTTGTCCCGACTTGTACCGACTTGTTTCGACTTGTTCTAACTTGTCACGCCATGTCCCGACTTGTCCTGACTTGTTCCGACTCGTCCCGACTTGTCTTGACTTGTTCTCACTTGTCTTGACTTGTCCCGACTTGTCCAGACTTGTCCCGACTTGTCCCGGCTTGTTCTGACTTGTTCTAACTTGTCACGCCATGTCTCGACTTGTCCTGACTTGTTCCGACTTATCCCGACTTGTCCCGGCTTGTTCTGACTTGTTCCAACTTGTCCCAAATTGTTCCGACTTGTCCTGACTTGTTTTGACTTGTCCCGACTTGTCCCGGATTGTTCTGACTTTTTCTAACTTGTCACGCTATGTCCCGACTTGTACTGACTTGTCCCGACTTGTCTCGACTTGTCCAGACTTGTCCCGACTTGTCCCGGATTGTTCTTACTTGTTCTAACTTGTCACGCCATGTCTCGACTTGTCCTGACTTGTTCCGACTTATCCCGACTTGTCCCGGCTTGTTCTGACTTGTTCCAACTTGTCCCAAATTGTTCCGACTTGTCCTGACTTGTTTTGACTTGTCCCGACTTGTCCCGGATTGTTCTGACTTTTTCTAACTTGTCACGCTATGTCCCGACTTGTACTGACTTGTCCCGACTTGTCTCGACTTGTCCAGACTTGTCCCGACTTGTCCCGGCTTGTTCTGACTTGTTCTAACTTGTCACGCCATGTCTCGACTTGTCCTGACTTGTTCCGACTTATCCCGACTTGTCCCGGCTTGTTCTGACTTGTTCCAACTTGTCCCAAATTGTTCCGACTTGTCCTGACTTGTTTTGACTTGTCCCGACTTGTCCCGGATTGTTCTGACTTTTTCTAACTTGTCACGCTATGTCCCGACTTGTTCCGACTTGTTCCGACTTGAACTGACTTGTCCAGACTTGTACCGACTTGTCCCGACCTGTCATGACTTGTCCCGACTTGTCTCGACTTGTCCCGGATTGTATAAACTTGTCCCAACTTGTACCGACTTGTTCCGACTTGTACCGACTTGTCCCGGATTATCACAACTTGTACCGACTTGTCCCAACGTGTCCCGTATTGTCCAAACTTTCCTGACTTGAACCGACTTGTCCCGACTTGTCCAGACTTGTACCGACTTGTCCCGACCTGTCCCAGATTGTCCAATCTTGTCCCGACTTGTCCCGACTTGTCCCGACTTGTCCTGAGTTGTCCTAACTTGTCCTGACTTGTTCTGACTTGTCCTGACTTGTCCCGACTTGTCCCGTTTTGTTTCGACTTGTTTCGACTTGTCCTGACTTGTCACGACTTGTCCCAGGTTGTCCAAACATGTCCCGACTTGTACCAACTTGTTCCGACTTGTTCCAACTTTTCTTGGATTGTCCAAACTTGTCCCGACTTGTACTGACTTTTCCCGACTTGTATCGACTTGTCCCGACTCGTCCCTTATTGTCCAAACTTGTCCCGACTTGTCCCTTATTGTCCAAACTTGTCCCGACATTTCTCGACTTGTCCTGACTTGTCCCGACTCGTCCCGACTTGTCCCGACTTGTCCCGACTTGTTCTGACACGTCACGTCTTATCCCGACTTGTCCCCACTTGTCCCGACTTGTCCCGACTTGTCCCGACTTGTCCTGACTTGTCCCGACTTCTTTCGACTTTTTTCGACTTGTCCTGACTTGTTTCGATTTGTCCCGACTTGTCTCGACTTGTCCTGACTTGTCCTGACTTGTACCGACTTGTCCCAACTTGTACCGACTTGTCCCGACTTGTCCCGGTTTGTCCAAACTTTTCCTGACTTGTACCGACTTGTCCCGACTTTAACCGACTTGTCCCGACTTGTCCCGACTTGTCCCGACTTGTCCCGACTTGTCTCGACTTGTCCCTACTTGTTCTGATTTGTCACGTCTTGTCCCGACCTGTCCGGACTTGTCCCGAATTGTCCCGACTTGTCCCAACTTGTCCCGACTCATCCCGACTTGTCCTGACTTGTCCTGACTTGTCCTGACTTGTCCTAACTTGTCCCAACTCGTCCCGACTTGTTCCGACTTGTCCCGACTTGTACCGACTTGTCTTGACTTGTCCCGACTTGTCCCGACTTGTCCCGAATTGTCCCGACTTGTCCCTACTTGTCCCGACTTGTCCCGACTTGTTCTGACTTGTCACGTCTTGTCCCGACTTGTCCCGACTTGTCCTGACTTGTTTTGACTCGTCCTGACTTGTACCGACTTGTCCCGACTTGTCCCAGATTGTCCAAACTTGTCCTGACTTGTACCGACTTGTCCCGACTTGTCCCGTCTTGTCCAGACATGTTCCGACTTGTTCTGACTTGTCCCAACTTGTTTCGACTTCTTTCGACTTGTCTTGACTTGTCCTGACTTGTCACGACTTGTCCCGACCTGTCCCGAATTGTCCCGACTTGTCCCAACTTGTCCTGACTTATCCCGACTTGTCCTGACTTGTCCTGACTTGTCCTAACTTGTCTTAACTCGTCCCGACTTGTTCCGACCTGTCCCGACTTGTACCGACTTGTCCTGACTTGTCCCGACTTGTCCCGACTTGTTTCGACTTGTCCCGACTTGTCCCTTATTGTCCAAACTTGTCCCGACATTTCTCGACTTGTCCTGACTTGTCCCGACTCGTCCCGACTTGTCCCGACTTGTCCCGACTTGTTCTGACACGTCACGTCTTATCCCGACTTGTCCCCACTTGTCCCGACTTGTCCCGACTTGTCCCGACTTGTCCTGACTTGTCCCGACTTCTTTCGACTTTTTTCGACTTGTCCTGACTTGTTTCGATTTGTCCCGACTTGTCTCGACTTGTCCCGACTTGTCCTGACTTGTACCGACTTGTCCCGCCTTTAACCGACTTGTCCCGACTTGTCCCGACTTGTCCCGACTTGTCTCGACTTGTCCCTACTTGTTCTGATTTGTCACGTCTTGTCCCGACCTGTCCGGACTTGTCCCGAATTGTCCCGACTTGTCCCAACTTGTCCCGACTTATCCCGACTTGTCCTGACTTGTCCTGACTTGTCCTGACTTGTCCTAACTTGTCCCAACTCGTCCCGACTTGTTCCGACTTGTCCTGACTTGTACCGACTTGTCTTGACTTGTCCCGACTTGTCCCGACTTGTCCCGAATTGTCCCGACTTGTCCCTACTTGTCCCGACTTGTCCCGACTTGTTCTGACTTGTCACGTCTTGTCCCGACTTGTCCCGACTTGTCCTGACTTGTTTTGACTCGTCCTGACTTGTACCGACTTGTCCCGACTTGTCCCAGATTGTCCAAACTTGTCCTGACTTGTACCGACTTGTCCCGACTTGTCCCGTCTTGTCCAGACATGTTCCGACTTGTTCTGACTTGTCCCGACTTGTCCCAACTTGTTTCGACTTCTTTCGACTTGTCTTGACTTGTCCTGACTTGTCACGACTTGTCCCGACCTGTCCCGAATTGTCCCGACTTGTCCCAACTTGTCCTGACTTATCCCGACTTGTCCTGACTTGTCTTGACTTGTCCTGACTTGTCCTAACTTGTCTTAACTCGTCCCGACTTGTTCCGACTTGTCCCGACTTGTACCGACTTGTCCTGACTTGTCCCGACTTGTCCCGACTTGTTTCGACTTGTCCCGACTTGTCCCGTCTTGTTCTGACTTGTCACGTCTTGTCCCGACTTGTCCTGACTTGTTTTGACTCGTCCTGACTTGTACCGACTTGTCCCGAATTGTCCCGGATTGTCCAAACTTGTCCTGACTTGTACCGACTTGTCCCGACTTGTCCCGTCTTGTCCAGACATGTTCCGACTTGTTCTGACTTGTCCCGACTTGTCCCAACTTGTTTCGACTTGTTTCGACTTGTCTTGACTTGTCCTGACTTGTCACGACTTGTCCCGACTTGTCCCGACTTGTCCCGACTTGTCTCGACTTGTGTCGGATTGTCCAAACATGTCCCGACTTGTACCGACTTGTCCCGACTTGTCCCGACTTGTTTCGGCTTGTTCTGACTTGTTCTAACTTGTCACGCCATGTCCCGACTTGTCCTGACTTGTTCCGACTTGTCCCGACTTGTCTTGACTTGTCCACACATGTCCTGACTTGTTCTAACTTGTCACGTCATGTCCCGACTTGTTCCGACTTGAACCGACATGTCCAGACTTGTACCGACTTGTCCCGACCTGTCCCGACTTGTCCCGACTTGTCTCGACTTGTCCCGAATTGTCCAAACTTGTCCCAACTTGTACCAACTTGTCCCGACTTGTACCAACTTGTCCCGGATTGTCACAACTTGTACCGACTTGTCCCAACGTGTCCCGTATTGTCCAAACTTTTCCCGACTTGAACCGACTTGTCCCGACTTGTCCAGACTTGCACCGACTTGTCCCGACCTGTCCCAGATTGTCCAAACTTGTCCCGACTTGTCCCGACTTGTCCCGACTTGTCCCGACTTGTCCTGACTTGTCCTGACTTGTCCTGACCTGTCACGACTTGTCCCGACTTGTTTCGACTTGTTTCGACTTGTCCTGTCTTGTCCTGACTTGTCACAACTTGTCCCGGATTGTCCAAATATGTCCCAACTTGTACCGACTTGTCCCGACTTGTACCGACTTGTCCCAGATTGTCACAACTTGTACCGACTTGTTCCGACGTGTCCCAACTTGTCTTGGATTGTCCAAACTTGTCCCGACTTGTACCGACTTGTCCCGACTTGTCCTGACTTGTCCCTCATTGTCCAAACTTGTCCTGACTTGTTCCTTATTGTCCAAACTTGTCCCGACATTTCTCGACTTGTCCTGACTTGTCCCGACTTGTCCCGACTTGTCCTGACTTGTCCCGACTTGTCCCGACTTGGTCTGACATGTCACGTCTTATCCCGACTTGTCCAGACTTGTCCCGACTTGTCCTGGCTTGTTCTGACTTGTTCTAACTTGTCACGCCATGTCTCGACTTGTCCTGACTTGTTCCGAATTGTTCCGACTTGTCCCGGCTTGTTCTGACTTGTTCTATTTTGTCCCGACTTGTTCCGGCTTGTTCTGACTTGTTCTAACTTGTCACGCCATGTCCCGACTTGTCCTGACTTGTTCCGACTTGTCCCGACTTGTCCCGGATTGTTCTGACTTGTTCTAACTTGACACGCCATGTCCCGACTTGTACTGACTTGTCCCGACTTGTCTCGACTTGTCCAGACTTGTCCCGACTTGTCCCGGCTTGTTCTGACTTGCTCCAACTTGTCACGCCATGTCCCGACTTGTACTGACTTGTCCCGACTTGTCCCGACTTGTCCCGGCTTGTTTTGACTTGTTCTAACTTGTCACGCCATGTCCCGACTTGTCCTGACTTGTTTCGACTTGTCCCGACTTGTCTTGACTTGTCCCTACATGTCCCGACTTTCCAGACTTGTCCCGACTTGTACCGATTTGTACCGATTTGTCCCGACTTGTACCGACTTGTCTCGACATGTCCCGGATTGTCCCAACTTGTACCGACTTGTCCCGACTTGTCCCGGATTGTCCCAACTTGTTCCGACTTGTCCCGACTTGTACCGACTTGTTCCGACCTGTCTCGACTTGTTCCGACTTCTTCCGACTTGTCCCGAGATGTCCCAACTTGTTTCGACTTGTCCCAACTTGTCTCGACTTGTTCTGACTTGTCCCGACTTGTACCGATTTGTACCGATTTGTCCCGACTTTTAACGACTTGTTCCGACATGTCTAATCTTATCCCGACTTGCCCCGACTTGTCCTGACTTGTCCCGACTTCTTTCGACTTTTTTCGACTTGTCCTGGTCTGTTTCGATATGTCCCGACTTCTCTCGACTTGTCCCGACTTGTCCTGACTTGTTCCAACTTGTACCAACTTGTACCGACTTGTCCCGACTTGTCCCGACTTGTCCCCGTTTGTCCAAACTTGTCCCGACTTGTACCGACTTGTCCCGACTTGTTCCGACTTGTCCCGACTTGTCCCGACTTGTCCAGACTTGTCCCGACTTGTCCCAACGTGTCCCGTATTGTCCAAACTTGTCCCGACTTGTCACTTATTGTACAAACTTGTCCCGACATGTCCCGACTTGTCTCGAATTGTCCCGACTTGTCCCAACATGTACCGACTTGTCCCGACTTGTCCCGGTTTGTCCAAACTTGTCCCGACTTGTACCGACTTGTCCCGACTTGTACCGACTTGTCCCGACTTGTCCTGACTTGTACCGACTTGTTCCGACTTGTTCTAACTTGTCACGCCATGTCCCGACTTGTCCTGACTTGTTCCGACTTGTCCCGACTCGTCTTGACTTGTTCTCACTTGTCTCGACTTGTCCTGACTTGTTCCGACTTGTCCCGACTTGTCATGGCTTGTTCTGACTTGTTCTAACGTGTCCCAAATTGTTCCGGCTTGTTCTGACTTGTTCTAACTTGTCACGCCATGTCCAGACTTGTCCTGACTTGTTCCGACTTGTCCCGACTTGTCCCGGATTGTTCTGACTTGTTCTCACTTGTCACGCCATGTCCCGACTTGTACTGACTTGTCCCGACTTGTCTCGACTTGTCCAGACTTGTCCCGACTTGTCCCGGCTTGTTCTGACTTGTTCTAACTTGTCACGCCATGTCCCGACTTGTTCCGACTTGAACCGACTTGTCCAGACTTGTACCGACTTGTCCCGACCTGTCCCGACTTGTCCCGACTTGTCTCGACTTGTCCCGGATTGTCCAAACATGTCCCAACTTGTACCGACTTGTCCCGACTTGTACCGACTTGTCCCGGATTGTCACAACTTGTACCGACTTGTCCCAACGTGTCCCGTATTGTCCAAACTTTTCCCGACTTGAACCGACTTGTCCCAACTTGTCTCGACTTGTCCTGACTTGTCCCGACTTGTACCGATTTGTCCCGACTTGTACCGACTTGTCCTGACATGTCCCGGATTGTCCAAACTTGTCCCGATTTGTCCCGACTTGTACCGACTTGTCCCGACTTGTACCGACTTGTCCCGACTTGTCCCCGATTGTCCCAAATGGTACCGACTTGTCCCAACGTGTCCAGTACTGTCCAAACTCTTCCCGACTCCAACCGACTTGTCCCGACTTGTGCAGACTTGTCCCGACCTGTCTCAGATTGTTCAAACTTGTCCCGACTTGTCTTGACTTGTCCTGACTTGTCCTGACTTGTCACGACTTGTCCCGACTTGTACCGACTTGTCCTGACTTGTCCCAACTTGTTCTGACTTGTCCTGACTTGTTTCGACTTGTCCTGACTTGTCCCGACTTGTTTCGACTTGTCCTGACTTGTCCTGACTTGTCACGACTTGTATCGACTTGTCCCGACTTGTCTCGACTTGTCCCGTATTGTCCAAACTTGTCCCGACTTGTACCGACTTGTCCCGACTCAAACCGACTTGTCCCTTATTGTCCAAACTTGTCCCGACTTGTCACTTATTGTACAAACTTGTCCCGACATGTCCTGACTTGTCCTGACTTGTCCCGACTTGTCCCGACTTGTCCCGACTTGTCCCGACTCCTCCCGACTTGTTCCGACATGTCTAATTTTATCCCGACTTGTTCCGACTTCTTTCGACTTTTTTCGACTTGTCCTGACTTGTTTCGATACGTCCCGACTTCTCTCGACTTGTCCCGACTTGTCCTGGCTTGTCCCGACTTGTACCAACTTGTACCGACTTGTCCCGACTTGTCCCGGTTTGTCCAAACTTGTCCCGACTTGTACCGACTTGTCCCGACTTGTACCGACTTGTCCCGACTTGTCCCGACTTGTCCAGACTTGTCCCGACTTGTCCCAACGTGTCCCATATTGTCCAAACTTGTCCCGACTTGTCACTTATTGTACAAACTTGTCCCGACTTGTCACTTATTGTACAATCTTGTCCCGACATGTCCTGACTTGTCCCGACTTGTCCCGACTTGTCCCGACTTGTTCCGACTTGTCCCGACTTGTTCCGACATGTCTAATTTTATCCCGACTTGTCCCGACTTGTACCGACTTGTCCCGACTTGTACCGACTTGTCCCGACTTGTCCCGACTTGTCCAGACTTGTCCCGACTTGTCCCAACGTGTCCCATATTGTCCAAACTTGTCCCGACTTGTCACTTATTGTACAAACTTGTCCCGACTTGTCACTTATTGTACAATCTTGTCCCGACATGTCCTGACTTGTCCCGACTTGTCCCGACTTGTCCCGGTTTGTCCAAACTTGTCCCGACTTGTACCGACTTGTCCCGACTTGTCCTGACTTGTCCCGACTTCTTTCGACTTTGTTCGACTTGTCCTGACTTGTTTCGATATGTCTCGACTTGTCCCAACTTGTACCGACTTGTCCCGACTTGTCCCGGTTTGTCCAAACTTGTCCCGACTTGTACCGACTTGTCCCGACTTGTACCGACTTGTCCCGACTTGTCCCGACTTGTACCGACTTGTTCCGACTTGTTCTAACTTGTCACGCCATGTCCCGACTTGTCCTGACTTGTATCGACTTGTCCCGACTTGTCTCGACTTGTCCCGGATTGTCCGAACTTGTCCCGACTTGTCCCGACTTGTCCTGACTTGTCCCGACTTGTTCCGACATGTCTAATCTTATCCCGACTTGTCCCGACTTGTCCTGACTTGTCCCGACTTCTTTCGACTTTGTTCGACTTGTCCTGACTTGTTTCGATATGTCTCGACTTGTACCGACTTGTCCCGACTTGTCCCGGTTTGTCCAAACTTGTCCCGACTTTTACCGACTTGTCCCGACTTGCACCGACTTGTCCCGACTTGTCCCGACTTGTACCGACTTGTTCCGACTTGTTCTAACTTGTCACGCCATGTCCCGACTTGTCCTGACTTGTATCGACTTGTCCCGACTTGTCTCGACTTGTCCCGGATTGTCCTAACTTGTCCCGACTTGTACCGACTTGTCCCGACTTAAACCGACTTGTCCCGACTTGTCCCTTATTGTCCAAACTTGTCGCGACTCGTCACTTATTGTACAAACTTGTCCCGACATGTCCTGACTTGTCCTGACTTGTCCCGACTTGTCCCGACTTGTCCCGACTTGTCCCGACTTGTTCCGACATGTCTAATTTTATCCCGACTTGTCCCGACTTGTCCTGACTTGTCCCGACTTCTTTCGACTTGTTTCGACTTGTCCTGACTTGTTTCGATATGTCCCGACTTCTCTCGACTTGTCCCGACTTGTCCTGGCTTGTCCCGACTTGTACCAACTTGTACCGACTTGTCCCGACTTGTCCCGGTTTGTCCAAACTTGTCCCGACTTGTACCGACTTGTCCCGAATTGTCCTGACTTGTCCCGACTTGTCCCGACTTGTCCCGACTTGTCCCGACTTGTTCCGACATGTCTAAACTTTTCCCGACTTGTCCCGACTTGTCCTGACTTGTCCCGACTTCTTTCGACTTTGTTCGACTTGTCCTGACTTGTTTCGATATGTCTCGACTTGTCCCAACTTGTACCGACTTGTCCCGACTTGTCCCGGTTTGTCCAAACTTGTCCCGACTTGTACCGACTTGTCCCGACTTGTACCGACTTGTCCCGACTTGTCCCGACTTGTACCGACTTGTTCCGACTTGTTCTAACTTGTCACGCCATGTCCCGACTTGTCCTGACTTGTTCCGACTTGTCCCGACTCGTGTTGACTTGTTCTCACTTGTCCCGACTTGTCCCGACTTCTTTCGACTTTGTTCGACTTGTCCTGACTTGTTTCGATATGTCTCGACTTGTCCCAACTTGTACCGACTTGTCCCGACTTGTCCCGGTTTGTCCAAACTTGTCCCGACTTGTACCGACTTGTCCCGACTTGTACCGACTTGTCCCGACTTGTCCCGACTTGTACCGACTTGTCCTGACTTGTTCCGACTTGTCCTGACTCGTGTTGACTTGTTCTCACTTGTCCCGAATTGTCCCGACTTGTCCAGACTTGTCCCAACTTGTCCCGGCTTGTTCTGACTTGTTCTTACTTGTTACGCCATGTCCCGACTTGTACTGACTTGTCCCGACTTGTCCCGGCTTGTCCCGACTTGTTCCGACATGTCTAATTTTATCCCGACTTGTCCCGACTTGTCCTGACTTGTCCCGACTTCTTTCGACTTTTTTCGACTTGTCCTGACTTGTTTCGATATGTCCCGACTTCTCTCGACTTGTCCCGACTTGTCCTGGCTTGTCCCGACTTGTACCAACTTGTACCGACTTGTCCCGACTTGTCCCGGTTTGTCCAAACTTGTCCCGACTTGTACCGACTTGTCCCGACTTGTCCTGACTTGTCCCGACTTCTTTCGACTTTGTTCGACTTGTCCTGACTTGTTTCGATATGTCTCGACTTGTCCCAACTTGTACCGACTTGTCCCGACTTGTTCCGACATGTCTAATTTTATCCCGACTTGTCCCGACTTGTCCTGACTTGTCCCGACTTCTTTCGACTTTTTTCGACTTGTCCTGACTTGTTTCGATATGTCCCGACTTCTCTCGACTTGTCCCGACTTGTCCTGGCTTGTCCCGACTTGTACCAACTTGTACCGACTTGTCCCGACTTGTCCCGGTTTGTCCAAACTTGTCCCGACTTGTACCGACTTGTCCCGACTTGTCCTGACTTGTCCCGACTTCTTTCGACTTTGTTCGACTTGTCCTGACTTGTTTCGATATGTCTCGACTTGTCCCAACTTGTACCGACTTGTCCCGACTTGTCCCGGTTTGTCCAAACTTGTCCCGACTTGTACCGACTTGTCCCGACTTGTACCGACTTGTCCCGACTTGTCCCGACTTGTACCGACTTGTTCCGACTTGTTCTAACTTGTCACGCCATGTCCCGACTTGTCCTGACTTGTATCGACTTGTCCCGACTTGTCTCGACTTGTCCCGGATTGTCCAAACTTGTCCCGACATGTCCCGACTTGTCCTGACTTGTCCCGACTTGTTCTGACATGTCTAATCTTATCCCGACTTGTCCCGACTTGTCCTGACTTGTCCCGACTTCTTTCGACTTTGTTCGACTTGTCCTGACTTGTTTCGATATGTCTCGACTTGTACCGACTTGTCCCGACTTGTCCCGGTTTGTCCAAACTTGTCCCGACTTGTACCGACTTGTCCCAACTTGTACCGACTTGTCCCGACTTGTCCCGACTTGTACCGACTTGTTCCGACTTGTTCTAACTTGTCACGCCATGTCCCGACTTGTCCTGACTTGTATCGACTTGTCCCGACTTGTCTCGACTTGTCCCGGATTGTCCTAACTTGTCCCGACTTGTACCGACTTGTCCCGACTCAAACCGACTTGTCCCGACTTGTCCCTTATTGTCCAAACTTGTCCCGACTCGTCACTTATTGTACAAACTTGTCCCGACATGTCCTGACTTGTCCTGACTTGTCCCGACTTGTCCCGACTTGTCCCGACTTGTCCCGACTTGTTCCGACATGTCTAATTTTATCCCGACTTGTCCCGACTTGTCCTGACTTGTCCCGACTTCTTTCGACTTGTTTCGACTTGTCCTGACTTGTTTCGATATGTCCCGACTTCTCTCGACTTGTCCTGACTTGTCCTGGCTTGTCCCGACTTGTACCAACTTGTACCGACTTGTCCCGACTTGTCCCGGTTTGTCCAAACTTGTCCCGACTTGTACCGACTTGTCCCGAATTGTCCTGACTTGTCCCGACTTGTCCCGACTTGTCCCGACTTGTCCCGACTTGTTCCGACATGTCTAAACTTATCCGGACTTGTCCCGACTTGTCCTGACTTGTCCCGACTTCTTTCGACTTTGTTCGACTTGTCCTGACTTGTTTCGATATGTCTCGACTTGTCCCAACTTGTACCGACTTGTCCCGACTTGTCCCGGTTTGTCCAAACTTGTCCCGACTTGTACCGACTTGTCCCGACTTGTACCGACTTGTCCCGACTTGTCCCGACTTGTACCGACTTGTTCCGACTTGTTCTAACTTGTCACGCCATGTCCCGACTTGTCCTGACTTGTTCCGACTTGTCCCGACTCGTGTTGACTTGTTCTCACTTGTCCCGACTTGTCCCGACTTGTCCCGACTTCTTTCGACTTTGTTCGACTTGTCCTGACTTGTTTCGATATGTCTCGACTTGTCCCAACTTGTACCGACTTGTCCCGACTTGTCCCGGTTTGTCCAAACTTGTCCCGACTTGTACCGACTTGTCCCGACTTGTCCCGACTTGTACCGACTTGTTCCGACTTGTTCTAACTTGTCACGCCATGTCCCGACTTGTCCTGACTTGTTCCGACTTGTCCTGACTCGTGTTGACTTGTTCTCACTTGTCCCGACTTGTCCCGACTTGTCCAGACTTGTCCCAACTTGTCCCGGCTTGTTCTGACTTGTTCTTACTTGTCACGCCATGTCCCGACTTGTACTGACTTGTCCCGACTTGTCCCGGCTTGTTCTGACTTGTTCTAACTTGTCAGGCCATGTCCCGACTTGTTCCGACTTGAACCGACTTGTCCAGACTTGTACCGACTTGTCCCGACCTGTCCCGACTTGTCCCGACTTGTCTCGACTTGTCCCGGATTGTCCAAACTTGTCCCAACTTGTACCGACTTGTCCCGACTTGTACCGACTTGTCCCGGATTGTCACAACTTGTACCGACTTGTCCCAACGTGTCCCGTATTGTCCAAACTTTTTCCGACTTGAACCGACTTGTCCCGACTTGTCCAGACTTGTACCGACTTGTCCCGACCTGTCCCAGATTGTCCAAACTTGTCCCGACTTGTCCCGACTTGTCCCGACTTGTCCTGACTTGTCCTAACTTGTCCTGACTTGTACCGACTTGTCCTGACTTGTCCCGACTTGTTCTGACTTGTCCTGACTTGTTTCGACTTGTCCTGACTTGTCCCGACTTGTTTCGACTTGTGTCGACTTGTCCAGACTTGTCCTGACTTGTCACGACTTGTATCGACTTGTCCCGACTTGTCTCGACTTGTCCCGGATTGTCCAAACTTGTCCCGACTTGTACCGACTTGTCCCAACTTAAACCGACTTGTCCCAACTTGTCCCTTATTGTCCAAACTTGTCCCGACTTGTCACTTATTGTACAAACTCGTCCCGACATGTCCTGACTTGTCCTGACTTGTCCCGACTTGTCCCGACTTGTTCCGACATGTCTAATTTTATCCCGACTTGTCATGACTTGTCCTGACTTGTCCCGACTTCTTTCGAGTTTCTTCGACTTGTCCTGACTTGTTTCGATATGTCCCGACTTCTCTCGACTTGTCCCGACTTGTCCTGGCTTGTCCCGACTTGTACCAACTTGTACCGACTTGTCCCGACTTGTCAGGGTTTGTCCAAACTTGTCCCGACTTGTACCGACTTGTCCCGACTTGTACCGAATTGTCCCAACTTGTCCCGACTTGTCCAGACTTGTCCCGACTTGTCCCAACGTGTCCCGTATTGTCCAAACTTGTCCTGACTTGTCACTAATAGTACAAACTTGTCCCGACATGTCCTGACTTGTCCTGACTTGTCCCGACTTGTCCCGACTTGTCCCGACTTGTCCCGACTTGTTCCGACATGTCTAATCTTATCCCGACTTGTCCCGACTTGTCCTGACTTGTCCCGACTTCTTTCGACTTTTTTCGACTTGTCCTGACTTGTTTCGATATGTCTCGACTTGTACCGACTTGTCCCGGATTGTCACAACTTGTACTGACTTCTCCCAACGTGTCCCGTATTGTCCAAACTTTTCCCGACTTGAACCGACTTGTCCCGACTTGTCCAGACTTGTACCGACTTGTCCCGACCTGTCCCAGATTGTCCAAACTTGTCCCGACTTGTCCCGACTTGTCCCGACTTGTCCCGACTTGTTCTGACTTGTCCTGACTTGTTTCGACTTGTCCTGACTTGTCCCGACTTGTTTCGACTTGTGTCGACTTGTCCTGACTTGTCCTGACTTGTCACGACTTGTATCGACTTGTCCCGACTTGTCTCGACTTGTCCCGGATTGTCCAAACTTGTCCCGACTTGTACCGACTTGTCCCGACTTAAACCGACTTGTCCCGACTTGTCCCTTATTGTCCAAACTTGTCCCGACTTGTCACTTATTGTACAAACATGTCCCGACATGTCCTGACTTGTCCCGACTTGTCCCGACTTGTCCCGACTTGTTCCGACATGTCTAATTTTATCCCGACTTGTCCCGACTTGTCCTGACTTGTCCCGACTTCTTCCGACTTTTTTCGACATGTCCTGACTTGTTTCGATATGTCCCGACTTCTCTCGACTTGTCCCGACTTGTCCTGGCTTGTCCCGACTTGTACCAACTTGTACCGACTTGTCCCGACTTGTCCCGGTTTGTGTAAACTTGTCCCGACTTGTACCGACTTGTCCCGACTTGTACCGACTTGTCCCGACTTGTCCCGACTTGTCCCGACTTGTCCAGACTTGTCCCGACTTGTGCCAACGTGTCCCGTATTGTCCAAACTTGTCCCGACTTGTCACTTATTGTACAAACTTGTCCCGACATGTCCTGACTTGTCCTGACTTGTCCCGACCCTTCCCGACTTGTCCCGACTTGTCCCGACTTGTTCCGACATGTCTAATCTTATCCCGACTTGTCCCGACTTGTCCTGACTTGTCCCGACTTCTTTCGACTTTTTTCGACTTGTCCTGACTTGTTTCGATATGTCTCGACTCGTCCCAACTTGTACCGACTTGTCCCGACTTGTCCCGGTTTGTCCAAACTCGTCCCGACTTGTACCGACTTGTCCTGACTTGTACCGACTTGTTCCGACTTGTCCCGACTTGTACCGACTTGTTCCGACTTGTTCTAACTTGTCACGCCATGTCCCGACTTGTCCAGACTTGTCCCGACTTGTCCCGGCTTGTTTTGACTTGTTCTAACTTAACACGCCATGTCTCGACTTGTCCTGACTTGTTCCGACTTGTCCCGACTTGTCCCGGCTTGTTCTGACTTGTTCTTACTTGTCCCAAATTGTTCCGGCTTGCTCTGACTTGTTCTAACTTGTCACGCCATGTCCCGACTTGTCTCGACTTGTCCAGACCTGTCCCGACTTGTCCCGGCTTGTTCTGACTTGTTCTAACTTGTCACGCCATGTCCCGACTTGTTCCGACTTGAACCGACTTGTCCAGACTTGTACCGACTTGTCCCGACCTGTCCGGACTTGTCCCGACTTGTCTCGACTTGTCCCGGATTGTCCAAACTTGTCCCAACTTGTACCGACTTGTACCGACTTGTCCCGGATTGTCACAACTTGTACCGACTTGTCCCAACGTGTCCCGTATTGTCCAAACTTTTCCCGACTTGAACCGACTTGTCCCGACTTGTCCAGACTTGTACCGACTTGTCCCGACCTGTCCCAGATTGTCCAAACTTGTCCCGACTTGTCCCGACTTGTCCTGACTTGTCCTAACTTGTCCTGACTTGTCCCGACTTGTCCCGACTTGTACCGACTTGTTCCGACTTGTTCTAACTTGTCACGCCATGTCCCGACTTGTCCAGACTTGTCCCGACTTGTCCCGGCTTGTTCTGACTTGTTCTAACTTGTCACGCCATGTCTCGACTTGTCCTGACTTGTTCCGACTTGTCCCGACTTGTCCCGGCTTGTTCTGACTTGTTCTTACTTGTCCCAAATTGTTCCGGCTTGCTCTGACTTCTTCTAACTTGTCACGCCATGTCCCGCCTTGTCTCGACTTGTCCAGACCTGTCCCGACTTGTCCCGGCTTGTTCTGACTTGTTCTAACTTGTCACGCCATGTCCCGACTTGTTCCGACTTGAACCGACTTGTCCAGACTTGTACCGACTTGTCCCGACCTGTCCCGACTTGTCCCGACTTGTCTCGACTTGTCCCGGATTGTCCAAACTTGTCCCAACTTGTACCGACTTGTACCGACTTGTCCCGGATTGTCACAACTTGTACCGACTTGTCCCAACGTGTCCCGTATTGTCCAAACTTTTCCCGACTTGAACCGACTTGTCCCGACTTGTCCAGACTTGTACCGACTTGTCCCGACCTGTCCCAGATTGTCCAAACTTGTCCCAACTTGTCACGACTTGTCCCGACTTGTCCTGACTTGTCCTAACTTGTCCTGACTTGTTCTGACTTGTCCTGACTTGTCCCGACTTGTCCCGTTTTGTTTCGACTTGTTTCGACTTGTCCTGACTTGTCACGACTTGTCCCAGGTTGTCCAAACATGTCCCGACTTGTACCAACTTGTTCCGACTTGTCCCTTATTGTCCAAACTTATCCCGACGTTTCTCGACTTGTCCTGACTTGTCCCGACATGTCCCGACTTGTCCCGACTTGTCCCGACTTGTTCTGACACGTCACGTCTTATCCCGACTTGTCCCCACTTGTCCCGACTTGTCCCGACTTGTCCCGACTCGTCCTGACTTGTCCCGACTTCTTTCGACTTTTTTCGACTTGTCATGACTTGATTCGATTTGTCCCGACTTGTCTCGACTTGTCATGACTTGTCCTGACTTGTACCGACTTGTCCCAACTTGTACCGACTTGTCCCGACTTGTCCCGGTTCGTCCAAACTTTTCCCGACTTGTACCGACTTGTCCCGACTTTAACCGACTTGTCCCGACTTGTCCCGACTTGTCCCGACTTGTCTCGACTTGTCCCTACTTGTTCTGATTTGTCACGTATTGTCCCGACCTGTCCGGACTTGTCCTGACCTGTCCCGAATTGTCCCGACTTGTCCCATCTTGTCCCGACTTATCCCGACTTGTCCTGACTTGTCCTGACTTGTCCTGACTTGTCCTAACTTGTCCCAACTCGTCTCGACTTGTTCCGACTTGTCCCGACTTGTACCGACTTGTCTTGACTTGTCCCGACTTGTCCAGTACTGTCCAAACTTTTCCCGACTCCAACCGACTTGTCCCGACATGTCCTGACTTGTGCAGACTTGTCCCGACCTGTCTCAGATTGTTCAAACTCGTCCCGACTTGTCCCGACTTGTCCTGACTTGTCCTGACTTGTCACGACTTGTCCCGACTTGTACCGACTTGTCCTGACTTGTCCCGACTTGTTCTGACTTGTCCTGACTTGTCCCGACTTGTCCTGACTTGTCCCGACTTGTTTCGACTTGTGTCGACTTGTCCTGACTTGTCCTGACTTGTCACGACTTGTATCGACTTGTCCCGACTTGTCTCGACTTGTCCCGGATTGTTCAAACTTGTCCCGACTTGTACCGACTTGTCCCGACTTGTACCGACTTGTCCCGACTTGTCCCTTATTGTCCAAACTTGTCCCGAATTGTCACTTATTGTACAAACTTGTCCCGACATGTCCTGACTTGTCCTGACTTGTCCCGACTTGTCCCGTTTTGTCCCGACTTGTCCCGACTTGTTCCGACATGTCTAATCTTATCCCGACTTGTCCCGACTTGTCCTGACTTCTCCCGACTTCTTTCGACTTTTTTCGACTTGTCCTGACTTGTTTCGATATGTCCCTACTTGTCTCGACTTGTCCCGACTTGTCCCAACTTGTACCGACTTGTCCCGACTTGTCCCGGTTTGTCAAAACTTGTCCTGACTTGTACCGACTTGTCCCGACTTGTACCGACTTGTCCCGACTTGTCCCGACTTGTTCCGACTTGTTCTAACTTGTCACGCCATGTCCCGACTTGTCCTGACTTGTTCCGACTTGTCCCGACTCGTCTTGACTTGTTCTCACTTGTCCCGACTTGTCCCGACTTGTCCAGACTTGTCCCGACTTGTCCCGGCTTGTTCTGACTTGTTCTAACTTGTCCCAAATTGATCCGGCTTGTTCTGACTTGTTCTAACTTGTCACGCCATGTCCCGACTTGTACTGACTTGTCCCGACTTGTCTCGACTTGTCTAGACTTGTCCCGACTTGTCCCGACTTGTTCTGACTTGTTCTAACTTGTTACGCCATGTCCCGACTTGTCCTGACTTGTATCGACTTGTCCCGACTTGTCTCGACTTGTCCCGGATTGTCCAAACTTGTCCCGACATGTCCCGACTTGTACTGACTTGTCCCGACTTGTCTCGACTTGTCTAGACTTGTCCCGACTTGTACCGACTTGTTCCGACTTGTTCTAACTTGTCACGCCATGTCCCGACTTGTCCTGACTTGTATCGACTTGTCCCGACTTGTCTCGACTTGTCCCGGATTGTCCAAACTTGTCCCGACATGTCCCGACTTGTCCTGACTTGTCCCGACTTGTTCCGACATGTCTAATCTTATCCCGACTTGTCTCGACTTGTCCTGACTTGTCCCGACTTCTTTCGACTTTGTTCGACTTGTCCTGACTTGTTTCGATATGTCTCGACTTGTACCGACTTGTCCCGACTTGTCCCGGTTTGTCCAAACTTGTCCCGACTTGTACCGACTTGTCCCGACTTGTACCGACTTGTCCCGACTTGTCCCGACTTGTACCGACTTGTTCCGACTTGTTCTAACTTGTCACGCCATGTCCCGACTTGTCCTGACTTGTATCGACTTGTCCCGACTTGTCTCGACTTGTCCCGGATTGTCCTAACTTGTCCCGACTTGTACCGACTTGTCCCGACTTAAACCGACTTGTCCCGACTTGTCCCTCATTGTCCAAACTTGTCCCGACTCGTCACTTATTGTACAAACTTGTCCCGACATGTCCTGACTTGTCCTGACTTGTCCCGACTTGTCCCGACTTGTCCCGACTTGTCCCGACTTGTTCCGACATGTCTAATTTTATCCCGACTTGTCCCGACTTGTCCTGACTTGTCCCGACTTCTTTCGACTTGTTTCGACTTGTCCTGACTTGTTTCGATATGTCCCGACTTCTCTCGACTTGTCCTGACTTGTCCTGGCTTGTCCCGACTTGTACCAACTTGTACCGACTTGTCCCGACTTGTCCCGGTTTGTCCAAACTTGTCCCGACTTGTACCGACTTGTCCCGAATTGTCCTGACTTGTCCCGACTTGTCCCGACTTGTCCCGACTTGTCCCGACTTGTTCCGACATGTCTAAACTTATCCGGACTTGTCCCGACTTGTCCTGACTTGTCCCGACTTCTTTCGACTTTGTTCGACTTGTCCTGACTTGTTTCGATGTCTCGACTTGTCCCAACTTGTACCGACTTGTCCCGACTTGTCCCGGTTTGTCCAAACTTGTCCCGACTTGTACCGACTTGTCCCGACTTGTACCGACTTGTCCCGACTTGTCCCGACTTGTACCGACTTGTTCCGACTTGTTCTAACTTGTCACGCCATGTCCCGACTTGTCCTGACTTGTTCCGACTTGTCCCGACTCGTGTTGACTTGTTCTCACTTGTCCCGACTTGTCCCGACTTGTCCCGACTTCTTTCGACTTTGTTCGACTTGTCCTGACTTGTTTCGATATGTCTCGACTTGTCCCAACTTGTACCGACTTGTCCCGACTTGTCCCGGTTTGTCCAAACTTGTCCCGACTTGTACCGACTTGTCCCGACTTGTCCCGACTTGTACCGACTTGTTCCGACTTGTTCTAACTTGTCACGCCATGTCCCGACTTGTCCTGACTTGTTCCGACTTGTCCTGACTCGTGTTGACTCGTTCTCACTTGTCCCGACTTGTCCCGACTTGTCCAGACTTGTCCCAACTTGTCCCGGCTTGTTCTGACTTGTTCTTACTTGTCACGCCATGTCCCGACCTGTACTGACTTGTCCCGACTTGTCCCGGCTTGTTCTGACTTGTTCTAACTTGTCAGGCCATGTCCCGACTTGTTCCGACTTGAACCGACTTGTCCAGACTTGCACCGACTTGTCCCGACCTGTCCCGACTTGTCCCGACTTGTCTCGACTTGTCCCGACTCGTCCTGACTTGTCCTAACTTGTCCTGACTTGTTCTGACTTGTCCTGACTTGTCCCGACTTGTCCCGTTTTGTTTCGACTTGTTTCGACTTGTCCTGACTTGTCACGACTTGTCCCAGGTTGTCCAAACATGTCCCGACTTGTACCAACTTGTTCCGACTTGTCCCTTATTGTCCAAACTTATCCCGACATTTCTCGACTTGTCCTGACTTGTCCCGACTTGTCCCGACTTGTCCCGACTTGTCCCGACTTGTTCTGACACGTCACGTCTTATCCCGACTTGTCCCCACTTGTCCCGACTTGTCCCGACTTGTCCTGGCTTGTCCCGACTTCTTTCGACTTTTTTCAGCTTGTCATGACTTGATTCGATTTGTCCCGACTTGTCTCGACTTGTACCGACTTGTCCCGACCTGTCCCGACTTGTCCCGACTTGTCTCGTCTTGTCCCGGATTGTCCAAACTTGTCCCAACTTGTACCGACTTGTCCCGACTTGTCCAGACTTGTACCGACTTGTCCCGACCTGTCCCAGATTGTCCAAACTTGTCCCGACTTGTCCCGACTTGTCCCGACTCGTCCTGACTTGTCCTAACTTGTCCTGACTTGTTCTGACTTGTCCTGACTTGTCCCGACTTGTCCCGTTTTGTTTCGACTTGTTTCGACTTGTCCTGACTTGTCACGACTTGTCCCAGGTTGTCCAAACATGTCCCGACTTGTACCAACTTGTTCCGACTTGTCCCTTATTGTCCAAACTTATCCCGACATTTCTCGACTTGTCCTGACTTGTCCCGACTTGTCCCGACTTGTCCCGACTTGTCCCGACTTGTTCTGACACGTCACGTCTTATCCCGACTTGTCCCCACTTGTCCCGACTTGTCCCGACTTGTCCTGACTTGTCCCGACTTCTTTCGATTTTTTTCAGCTTGTCATGACTTGATTCGATTTGTCCCGACTTGTCTCGACTTGTACCGACTTGTCCCGACCTGTCCCGACTTGTCCCGACTTATCTCGTCTTGTCCCGGATTGTCCAAACTTGTCCCAACTTGTACCGACTTGTACCGACTTGTCCCGGATTGTCACAACTTGTACCGACTTGTCCCAACGTGTCCCGTAATGTCCAAACTTTTCCCGACTTGAACCGACTTGTCCCGAGTTGTCCAGACTTGTACCGACTTGTCCCGACCTGTCCCAGATTGTCCAAACTTGTCCCGACTTGTCCCGACTTGTCCTGACTTGTCCTAACTTGTCCTGACTTGTCCCGACTTGTCCCGACTTGTACCGACTTGTTCCGACTTGTTCTAACTTGTCACGCCATGTCCCGACTTGTCCAGACTTGTCCCGACTTGTCCCGGCTTGTTCTGACTTGTTCTAACTTGTCACGCCATGTCTCGACTTGTCCTGACTTGTTCCGACTTGTCCCGACATGTCCCGGCTTGTTTTGACTTGTTCTTACTTGTCCCAAATTGTTCCAGCTTGCTCTGACTTGTTCTAACTTGTTACGCCATGTCCCGACTTGTCTCGACTTGTCCAGACCTGTCCCGACTTGTCCCAGCTTGTTCTGACTTGTTCTAACTTGTCACGCCATGTCCCGACTTGTTCCGACTTGAACCGACTTGTCCAGACTTGTACCGACTTGTCCCGACCTGTCCCGACTTGTCCCGACTTGTCTCGTCTTGTCCCGGATTGTCCAAACTTGTCCCAACTTGTACCGACTTGTACCGACTTGTCCCGGATTGTCACAACTTGTACCGACTTGTCCCAACGTGTCCCGTATTGTCCAAACTTTTCCCGACTTGAACCGACTTGTCCCGACTTGTCCAGACTTGTACCGACTTGTCCCGACCTGTCCCAGATTGTCCAAACTTGTCCCGACTTGTCCCGACTTGTCCTGACTTGTCCTAACTTGTCCTGACTTGTCCCGACTTGTCCCGACTTGTACCGACTTGTTCCGACTTGTTCTAACTTGTCACGCCATGTCCCGACATGTCCAGACTTGTCCCGACTTGTCCCGGCTTGTTCTGACTTGTTCTAACTTGTCACGCCATGTCTCGACTTGTCCTGACTTGTTCCGACTTGTCCCGACATGTCCCGGCTTGTTCTGACTTGTTCTTACTTGTCCCAAATTGTTCCGGCTTGCTCTGACTTGTTCTAACTTGTCACGCCATGTCCCGACTTGTCTCGACTTGTCCAGACCTGTCCCGACTTGTCCCGGCTTGTTCTGACTTGTTCTAACTTGTCACGCCATGTCCCGACTTGTTCCGACTTGAACCGACTTGTCCAGACTTGTACCGACTTGTCCCGACCTGTCCCGACTTGTCCCGACTTGTCTCGACTTGTCCCGGATTGTTTAAACTTGTCCCAACTTGTACCGACTTGTACCGACTTGTCCCGGATTGTCACAACTTGTACCGACTTGTCCCAACGTGTCCCGTATTGTCCAAACTTTTCCCGACTTGAACCGACTTGTCCCGACTTGTCCAGACTTGTACCGACTTGTCCCGACCTGTCCCAGATTGTCCAAACTTGTCCCGACTTGTCCCGACTTGTCCCGACTTGTCCTGACTTGTCCTAACTTGTCCTGACTTGTTCTGACTTGTCCTGACTTGTCCCGACTTGTCCCGTTTTGTTTCGACTTGTTTCGACTTGTCCTGACTTGTCACGACTTGTCCCAGGTTGTCCAAACATGTCCCGACGTGTACCGACTTGTTCCGACTTGTTCTAACTTGTCACGCCATGTCCCGACTTGTCCAGACTTGTCCCGACTTGTCCCGGCTTGTTCTGACTTGTTCTAACTTGTCACGCCATGTCTCGACTTGTCCTGACTTGTTCCGACTTGTCCCGACTTGTCCCGGCTTGTTCTGACTTGTTCTTACTTGTCCCAAATTGTTCCGGCTTGCTCTGACTTGTTCTAACTTGTCACGCCATGTCCCGACTTGTCTCGACTTGTCCAGACCTGTCCCGACTTGTCCCGGCTTGTTCTGACTTGTTCTAACTTGTCACGCCATGTCCCGACTTGTTCCGACTTGAACCGACTTGTCCAGACTTGTACCGACTTGTCCCGACCTGTCCCGACTTGTCCCGACTTGTCCAGACTTGTACCGACTTGTCCCGACCTGTCCCAGATTGTCCAAACTTGTCCCGACTTGTCCCGACTTGTCCCGACTTGTCCTGACTTGTCCTAACTTGTCCTGACTTGTTCTGACTTGTCCTGACTTGTCCCGACTTGTCCCGTTTTGTTTCGACTTGTTTCGACTTGTCCTGACTTGTCACGACTTGTCCCAGGTTGTCCAAACATGTCCCGACTTGTACCAACTTGTTCCGACTTGTCCCTTATTGTCCAAACTTATCCCGACATTTCTCGACTTGTCCTGACTTGTCCCGACATGTCCCGACTTGTCCCGACTTGTCCCGACTTGTTCTGACACGTCACGTCTTATCCCGACTTGTCCCCACTTGTCCCGACTTGTCCCGACTTGTCCCGACTTGTCCTGACTTGTCCCGACTTCTTTCGACTTTTTTCGACTTGTCATGACTTGATTCGATTTGTCCCGACTTGTCTCGACTTGTCCCGACTTGTCCTGACTTGTACCGACTTGTCCCTACTTGTACCGACTTGTCCCGACTTGTCCCGGTTTGTCCAAACTTTTCCCGACTTGTGCCGACTTGTCCCGACTTTAACCGACTTGTCCCGACTTGTCCCGACTTGTCCCGACTTGTCTCGACTTGTCCCTACTTGTTCTGATTTGTCACGTATTGTCCCGACCTGTCCGGACTTGTCCTGACCTGTCCCGAATTGTCCCGACTTGTCCCAACTTGTCCCGACTTATCCCGACTTGTCCTGACTTGTCCTGACTTGTCCTGACTTGTCCTAACTTGTCCCAACTCGTCCCGACTTGTTCCGACTTGTCCCGACTTGTACCGACTTGTCTTGACTTGTCCCGACTTGTCCCGACTTGTTTCGACTTGTCCCAACTTGTCCCGACTTGTTCTGACTTGTCACGTCTTGTCCCGACTTGTCCCGACTTGTCCTGACTTGTTTTGACTCGTCCTGACTTGTACCGACTTGTCCCGACTTGTCCCGGATTGTCCAAACTTGTCCCGACTTGTACCGACTTGTCCCGACTTGTTCCGTCTTGTCCAGACATGTTCCGACTTGTTCTGACTTGTCCCGACTTGTCCCAACTTGTTTCGACTTCTTTCGACTTGTATTGACTTGTCCTGACTTGTCACGACTTGTCCCGACCTGTCCCGAATTGTCCCGACTTGTCCCAACTTGTCCCGACTTATCCCGACTTGTCCTGACTTGTCCTGACTTGTCCTGACTTGTCCTAACTTGTCCCAACTCGTCCCGACTTGTTCCGACTTGTCATGACTTGTACCGACTTGTCCCGACTTGTCCCGACTTGTCCCGACTTGTCCCGACTTGTCCCGACTTGTCCCGACTTGTCCCGACTTGTTCTGACTTGTCTAATTTTATCCCGACTTGTCCCGACTTGTCCTGACTTGTCCCGACTTCTTTCGACTTGTTTCGACTTGTCCTGACTTGTTTCGATATGTCCCTACTTCTCTCGACTTGTCCCGACTTGTCCTGGCTTGTCCCGACTTGTACCAACTTGTACCGACTTGTCCCGACTTGTCCCGACTTGTCCCGACTTGTTCCGACTTGTCCCGACTTGTTCCGACATGTCTAATTTTATCCCGACTTGTCCCGACTTGTCCTGACTTGTCCCGACTTCTTTCGACTTGTTTCGACTTGTCCTGACTTGTTTCGATATGTCCCTACTTCTCTCGACTTGTCCCGACTTGTCCTGGCTTGTCCCGACTTGTACCAACTTGTACCGACTTGTCCCGACTTGTCCCTTATTGTCCAAACTTGTCCCGACTCGTCACTTATTGTACAAACTTGTCCCGACATGTCCTGACTTGTCCTGACTTGTCCCGACTTGTCCCGACTTGTCCCGACTTGTCCCGACTTGTTCCGACATGTCTAATTTTATCCCGACTTGTCCCGACTTGTCCTGACTTGTCCCGACTTCTTTCGACTTGTTTCGACTTGTCCTGACTTGTTTCGATATGTCCCTACTTCTCTCGACTTTTCCCGACTTGTTCTGGCTTGTCCCGACTTGTACCAACTTGTACCGACTTGTCCCGACTTGTCCCGGTTTGTCCAAACTTGTCCCGACTTGTACCGACTTGTCCCGAATTGTCCTGACTTGTCCCGACTTGTCCCGACTTGTCCCGACTTGTCCCGACTTGTTCCGACATGTCTAAACTTATCCCGACTTGTCCCGACTTGTCCTGACTTGTCCCGACTTCTTTCGACTTTGTTCGACTTGTCCTGACTTGTTTCGATATGTCTCGACTTGTCCCAACTTGTACCGACTTGTCCCGACTTGTCCCGGTTTGTCCAAACTTGTCCCGACTTGTACCGACTTGTCCCGACTTGTACCGACTTGTCCCGACTTGTCCCGACTTGTACCGACTTGTTCCGACTTGTTCTAACTTGTCACGCCATGTCCCGACTTGTCCTGACTTGTTCCGACTTATCCCGACTCGTGTTGACTTGTTCTCACTTGTCCCGACTTGTCCCGACTTGTCCAGACTTGTCCCAACTTGTCCCGGCTTGTTCTGACTTGTTCTTACTTGTCACGCCATGTCCCGACTTGTACTGACTTGTCCCGACTTGTCCCGGCTTGTTCTGACTTGTTCTAACTTGTCAGGCCATGTCCCGACTTGTTCCGACTTGAACCGACTTGTCCCGACTTGTCCCGACTTGTCCCGACTTGTTCCGACATGTCTAATTTTATCCCGACTTGTCCTGACTTGTCCCGACTTCTTTCGACTTTTTTCGACTTGTCCTGACTTGTTTCGATATGTCCCGACTTCTCTCGACTTGTCCCGACTTGTCCTGGCTTGTCCCGACTTGTACCAACTTGTACCGACTTGTCCCGACTTGTCCCGGTTTGTCCAAACTTGTCCCGACTTGTACCGACTTGTCCCGACTTGTCCTGACTTGTCCCGACTTCTTTCGACTTTGTTCGACTTGTCCTGACTTGTTTCGATATGTCTCGACTTGTCCCAACTTGTACCGACTTGTCCCGACTTGTCCTGGTTTGTCCAAACTTGTCCCGACTTGTACCGACTTGTCCCGACTTGTACCGACTTGTCCCGACTTGTCCCGACTTGTACCGACTTGTTCCGACTTGTTCTAACTTGTCACGCCATGTCCCGACTTGTCCTGACTTGTATCGACTTGTCCCGACTTGTCTCGACTTGTCCCGGATTGTCCAAACTTGTCCCGACATGTCCCGACTTGTCCTGACTTGTCCCGACTTGTTCCGACATGTCTAATCTTATCCCGACTTGTCTCGACTTGTACCGACTTGTCCCGACTTGTCCCGGTTTGTCCAAACTTGTCCCGACTTGTACCGACTTGTCCCGACTTGTACCGACTTGTCCCGACTTGTCCCGACTTGTACCGACTTGTTCCGACTTGTTCTAACTTGTCACGCCATGTCCCGACTTGTCCTGACTTGTATCGACTTGTCCCGACTTGTCTCGACTTGTCCCGGATTGTCCTAACTTGTCCCGACTTGTACCGACTTGTCCCGACTTAAACCGACTTGTCCCGACTTGTCCCTTATTGTCCAAACTTGTCCCGACTCGTCACTTATTGTACAAACTTGTCCCGACATGTCCTGACTTGTCCTGACTTGTCCCGACTTGTCCCGACTTGTCCCGACTTGTCCCGACTTGTTCCGACATGTCTAATTTTATCCCGACTTGTCCTGACTTGTCCTGACTTGTCCCGACTTCTTTCGACTTGTTTCGACTTGTCCTGACTTGTTTCGATATGTCCCGACTTCTCTCGACTTGTCCTGACTTGTCCTGGCTTGTCCCGACTTGTACCAACTTGTACCGACTTGTCCCGACTTGTCCCGGTTTGTCCAAACTTGTCCCGACTTGTACCGACTTGTCCCGACTTGTCCTGACTTGTCCCGACTTGTCCCGACTTGTCCCGACTTGTCCCGACTTGTTCCGACATGTCTAAACTTATCCGGACTTGTCCCGACTTGTCCTGACTTGTCCCGACTTCTTTCGACTTTGTTCGACTTGTCCTGACTTGTTTCGATACGTCTCGACTTGTCCCAACTTGTACCGACTTGTCCCGACTTGTCCCGGTTTGTCCAAACTTGTCCCGACTTGTACCGACTTGTCCCGACTTGTCACGCCATGTCCCGACTCGTCCTGACTTGTTCCGACTTGTCCCGACTCGTGTTGACTTGTTCTCACTTGTCCCGACTTGTCCCGACTTGTCCCGACTTCTTTCGACTTTGTTCGACTTGTCCTGACTTGTTTCGATATGTCTCGACTTGTCCCAACTTGTACCGACTTGTCCCGACTTGTACCGACTTGTTCCGACTTGTTCTAACTTGTCACGCCATGTCCCGACTTGTCCTGACTTGTTCCGACTTGTCCTGACTCGTGTTGACTTGTTCTCACTTGTCCCGACTTGTCCCGACTTGTCCAGACTTGTCCCAACTTGTCCCGGCTTGTTCTGACTTGTTCTTACTTGTCACGCCATGTCCTGACTTGTACTGACTTGTCCCGACTTGTCCCGGCTTGTTCTGACTTGTTCTAACTTGTCAGGCCATGTCCCGACTTGTTCCGACTTGAACCGACTTGTCCAGACTTGTACCGACTTGTCCCGACCTGTCCCGACTTGTCCCGACTTGTCTCGACTTGTCCCGGATTGTCCAAACTTGTCCCAACTTGTACCGACTTGTCCCGACTTGTACCGACTTGTCCCGGATTGTCACAACTTGTACCGACTTGTCCCAACGTGTCCCGTATTGTCCAAACTTTTTCCGACTTGAACCGACTTGTCCCGACTTGTCCAGACTTGTACCGACTTGTCCCGACCTGTCCCAGATTGTCCAAACTTGTCCCGACTTGTCCCGACTTGTCCCGACTTGTCCTGACTTGTCCTAACTTGTCCTGACTTGTACCGACTTGTCCTGACTTGTCCCGACTTGTTCTGACTTGTCCTGACTTGTTTCGACTTGTCCTGACTTGTCCCGACTTGTTTCGACTTGTGTCGACTTGTCCTGACTTGTCCTGACTTGTCACGACTTGTATCGACTTGTCCCGGATTGTCCAAACTTGTCCCGACTTGTACCGACTTGTCCCAACTTAAACCGACTTGTCCCAACTTGTCCCTTATTGTCCAAACTTGTCCCGACTTGTCACTTATTGTACAAACTCGTCCCGACATGTCCTGACTTGTCCTGACTTGTCCCGACTTGTCCCGACTTGTTCCGACATGTCTAATTTTATCCCGACTTGTCCCGACTTGTCCTGACTTGTCCCGACTTCTTTCGAGTTTCTTCGACTTGTCCTGACTTGTTTCGATATGTCCCGACTTCTCTCGACTTGTCCCGACTTGTCCTGGCTTGTCCCGACTTGTACCAACTTGTACCGACTTGTCCCGACTTGTCCCGGTTTGTCCAAACTTGTCCCGACTTGTACCGACTTGTCCCGACTTGTACCGACTTGTCCCAACTTGTCCCGACTTGTCCAGACTTGTCCCGACTTAACCCAACGTGTCCCGTATTGTCCAAACTTGTCCCGACTTGTACCGACTTGTCCCGACTTGTACCGACTTGTCCCAACTTGTCCCGACTTGTCCCGACTTGTCCTGACTTGTCCCGACTTCTTTCGAATTTCTTCGACTTGTCCTGACTTGTTTCGATATGTCCCGACTTCTCTCGACTTGTCCCGACTTGTCCTGGCTTGTCCCGACTTGTACCAACTTGTACCGACTTGTCCCGACTTGTCCCGGTTTGTCCAAACTTGTCCCGACTTGTACCGACTTGTCCCGACTTGTACCGACTTGTCCCAACTTGTCCCGACTTGTCCTGACTTGTCCCGACTTCTTTCGACTTTGTTCGACTTGTCCTGACTTGTTTCGATATGTCTCGACTTGTCCCAACTTGTACCGACTTGTCCCGACTTGTCCCGGTTTGTCCAAACTTGTCCCGACTTGTACCGACTTGTCCCGACTTGTCCCGACTGGTACCGACTTGTTCCGACTTGTTCTAACTTGTCACGCCATGTCCCGACTTGTCCTGACTTGTATCGACTTGTCCCGACTTGTCTCGACTTGTCCCGGATTGTCCAAACTTGTCCCGACTTGTCCCGACTTGTCCCGACTTGTCCCGACTTGTTCCGACATGTCTAATCTTATCCCGACTTGTCCTGACTTGTCCCGACTTCTTTCGACTTTGTTCGACTTGTCCTGACTTGTTTCGATATGTCTCGACTTGTCCCAACTTGTACCGACTTGTCCCGACTTGTCCCGGTTTGTCCAAACTTGTCCCGACTTGTACCGACTTGTCCCGACTTGTACCGACTTGTCCCGACTTGTCCCGACTTGTACCGACTTGTTCCGACTTGTACCGACTTGTTCCGACTTGTTCTAACTTGTCACGCCATGTCCCGACTTGTCCTGACTTGTATCGACTTGTCCCGACTTGTTCCGACATGTCTAATTTTATCCCGACTTGTCCCGACTTGTCCTGACTTGTCCCGACTTCTTTCGACTTTTTTCGACATGTCCTGACTTGTTTCGATATGTCCCGACTTCTCTCGACTTGTCCCGACTTGTCCTGGCTTGTCCCGACTTGTACCAACTTGTACCGACTTGTCCCGACTTGTCCCGGTTTGTATAAACTTGTCCCGACTTGTACCGACTTGTCCCGACTTGTACCGACTTGTCCCGACTTGTCCCGACTTGTCCAGACTTGTCCCGACTTGTGCCAACGTGTCCCGTATTGTCCAAACTTGTCCCGACTTGTCTCTTATTGTACAAACTTGTCCCGACATGTCCTGACTAGTCCTGACTTGTCCCGACTTGTCCCGACTTGTCCCGGTTTGTCCAAACTCGTCCCGACTTGTACCGACTTGTCCCGACTTGTACCGACTTGTCCCGACTTGTCCCGACTTGTACCGACTTGTTCCGACTTGTTCTAACTTGTCACGCCATGTCCCGACTTGTCCAGACTTGTCCCGACTTGTCCCGGCTTGTTCTGACTTGTTCTAACTTGTCACGCCATGTCTCGACTTGTCCTGACTTGTTCCGACTTGTCCCGACTTGTCCCGGCTTGTTCTGACTTGTTCTAACTTGTCACGCCATGTCCCGACTTGTCTCGACTTGTCCAGACCTGTCCCGACTTGTCCCGGCTTGTTCTGACTTGTTCTAACTTGTCACGCCATGTCCCGACTTGTTCCGACTTGAACCGACTTGTCCAGACTTGTACCGACTTGTCCCGACCTGTCCCGACTTGTCCCGACTTGTCTCGACTTGTCCCGGATTGTCCAAACTTGTCCCAACTTGTACCGACTTGTACCGACTTGTCCCGGATTGTCACAACTTGTACCGACTTGTCCCAACGTGTCCCGTATTGTCCAAACTTTTCCCGACTTAAACCGACTTGTCCCGACTTGTCCCGACTTGTCCCGACTTGTCCTGACTTGTCCTTACTTGTCCTGACTTGTTCTGACTTGTCCTGACTTGTCCCGACTTGTCCCGTTTTGTTTCGACTTGTTTCGACTTGTCCTGACTTGTCACGACTTGTCCCAGGTTGTCCAAACATGTCCCGACTTGTACCGACTTGTTCCGACTTGTTCTAACTTGTCACGCCATGTCCCGACTTGTCCAGACTTGTCCCGACTTGTCCCGGCTTGTTCTGACTTGTTCTAACTTGTCACGCCATGTCTCGACTTGTCCTGACTTGTTCCGACTTGTCCCGACTTGTCCCGGCTTGTTCTGACTTGTTCTTTCTTGTCCCAAATTGTTCCGGCTTGCTCTGACTTGTTCTAACTTGTCACGCCATGTCTCGACTTGTCTCGACTTGTCCAGACCTGTCCCGACTTGTCCCGGCTTGTTCTGACTTGTTCTAACTTGTCACGCCATGTCCCGACTTGTTCCGACTTGAACCGACTTGTCCAGACTTGTACCGACTTGTCCCGACCTGTCCCGACTTGTCCCGACTTGTCTCGACTTGTCCCGGATTGTCCAAACTTGTCCCAACTTGTACCGACTTGTACCGACTTGTCCCGGATTGTCACAACTTGTACCGACTTGTCCCAACGTGTCCCGTATTGTCCAAACTTTTCCCGACTTGAACCGACTTGTCCCGACTTGTCCAGACTTGTACCGACTTGTCCCGACCTGTCCCAGATTGTCCAAACTTGTCCCGACTTGTCCCGACTTGTCCCGACTCGTCCCGACTCGTCCTGACTTGTCCTAACTTGTCCTGACTTGTTCTGACTTGTCCTGACTTGTCCCGACTTGTCCCGTTTTGTTTCGACTTGTTTCGACTTGTCCTGACTTGTCACGACTTGTCCCAGGTTGTCCAAACATGTCCCGACTTGTACCAACTTGTTCCGACTTGTCCCTTATTGTCCAAACTTATCCCGACATTTCTCGACTTGTCCTGACTTGTCCCGACTTTTCCCGACTTGTCCCGACTTGTCCCGACTTGTTCTGACACGTCACGTCTTATCCCGACTTGTCCCCACTTGTCCCGACTTGTCCCGACTTGTCCTGACTTGTCCCGACTTCTTTCGACTTTTTTCAGCTTGTCATGACTTGATTCGATTTGTCCCGACTTGTCTCGACTTGTACCGACTTGTCCCGACCTGTCCCGACTTGTCCCGACTTGTCTCGTCTTGTCCCGGATTGTCCAAACTTGTCCCAACTTGTACCGACTTGTACCGACTTGTCCCGGATTGTCACAACTTGTACCGACTTGTCCCAACGTGTCCCGTATTGTCCAAACTTTTCCCGACTTGTACCGACTTGTCCCGACCTGTCCCAGATTGTCCAAACTTGTCCCGACTTGTCCCGACTTGTCCCGACTTGTCCTGACTTGTCCTAACTTGTCCTGACTTGTCCCGACTTGTCCCGACTTGTACCGACTTGTTCCGACTTGTTCTAACTTGTCACGCCATGTCCCGACTTGTCCAGACTTGTCCCGACTTGTCCCGGCTTGTTCTGACTTGTTCTAACTTGTCACGCCATGTCTCGACTTGTCCTGACTTGTTCCGACTTGTCCCGACTTGTCCCGGCTTGTTCCGACTTGTTCTTACTTGTCCCAAATTGTTCCGGCTTGCTCTGACTTGTTCTAACTTGTCACGCCATGTCCCGACTTGTCTCGACTTGTCCAGACCTGTCCCGACTTGTCCCGGCTTGTTCTGACTTGTTCTAACTTGTCACGATATGTCCCGACTTGTTCCGACTTGAACCGACTTGTCCAGACTTGTACCGACTTGTCCCGACCTGTCCCGACTTGTCCCGACTTGTCTCGACTTGTCCCGGATTGTCCAAACTTGTCCCAACTTGTACCGACTTGTACCGACTTGTCCCGGATTGTCACAACTTGTACCGACTTGTCCCAACGTGTCCCGTATTGTCCAAACTTTTCCCGACTTGAACCGACTTGTCCCGACTTGTCCAGACTTGTACCGACTTGTCCCGACCTGTCCCAGATTGTCCAAACTTGTCCCGACTTGTCCCGACTTGTCCCGACTTGTCCTGACTTGTCCTAACTTGTCCTGACTTGTTCTGACTTGTCCTGACTTGTCCCGACTTGTCCCGTTTTGTTTCGACTTGTTTCGACTTGTCCTGACTTGTCACGACTTGTCCCAGGTTGTCCAAACATGTCCCGACTTGTACCGACTTGTTCCGACTTGTTCTAACTTGTCACGCCATGTCCCGACTTGTCCAGACTTGTCCCGACTTGTCCCGGCTTGTTCTGACTTGTTCTAACTTGTCACGCCATGTCTCGACTTGTCCTGACTTGTTCCGACTTGTCCCGACTTGTCCCGGCTTGTTCTGACTTGTTCTTACTTGTCCCAAATTGTTCCGGCTTGCTCTGACTTGTTCTAACTTGTCACGCCATGTCCCGACTTGTCTCGACTTGTCCAGACCTGTCCCGACTTGTCCCGGCTTGTTCTGACTTGTTCTAACTTGTCACGCCATGTCCCGACTTGTTCCGACTTGAACCGACTTGTCCAGACTTGTACCGACTTGTCCTGACCTGTCCCGACTTGTCCCGACTTGTCCAGACTTGTACCGACTTGTCCCGACCTGTCCCAGATTGTCCAAACTTGTCCCGACTTGTCCCGACTTGTCCCGACTTGTCCTGACTTGTCCTAACTTGTCCTGACTTGTTCTGACTTGTCCTGACTTGTCCCGACTTGTCCCGTTTTGTTTCGACTTGTTTCGACTTGTCCTGACTTGTCACGACTTGTCCCAGGTTGTCCAAACATGTCCCGACTTGTACCAACTTGTTCCGACTTGTCCCTTATTGTCCAAACTTATCCCGACATTTCTCGACTTGTCCTGACTTGTCCCGACATGTCCCGACTTGTCCCGACTTGTCCCGACTTGTTCTGACACGTCACGTCTTATCCCGACTTGTCCCCACTTGTCCCGACTTGTCCCGACTTGTCCCGACTTGTCCTGACTTGTCCCGACTTCTTTCGACTTTTTTCGACTTGTCATGACTTGATTCGATTTGTCCCGACTTGTCTCGACTTGTCCCGACTTGTCCTGACTTGTACCGACTTGTCCCTACTTGTACCGACTTGTCCCGACTTGTCCCGGTTTGTCCAAACTTTTCCCGACTTGTACCGACTTGTCCCGACTTTAACCGACTTGTCCCGACTTGTCCCGACTTGTCCCGACTTGTCTCGACTTGTCCCTACTTGTTCTGATTTGTCACGTATTGTCCCGACCTGTCCGGACTTGTCCTGACCTGTTCCGAATTGTCCCGACTTGTCCCAACTTGTCCCGACTTATCCCGACTTGTCCTGACTTGTCCTGACTTGTCCTAACTTGTCCCAACTCGTCCCGACTTGTTCCGACTTGTCCCGACTTGTACCGACTTGTCTTGACTTGTCCCGACTTGTCCCGACTTGTCCCGACTTGTTTCGACTTGTCTCAACTTGTCCCGACTTGTTCTGACTTGTCACGTCTTGTCCCGACTTGTCCCGACTTGTCCTGACTTGTTTTGACTCGTCCTGACTTGTACCGACTTGTCCCGACTTGTCCCGGATTGTCCAAACTTGTCCCGACTTGTACCGACTTGTCCCGACTTGTTCCGTCTTGTCCAGACATGTTCCGACTTGTTCTGACTTGTCCCGACTTGTCCCAACTTGTTTCGACTTCTTTCGACTTGTATTGACTTGTCCTGACTTGTCACGACTTGTCCCGACCTGTCCCGAATTGTCCCGACTTGTCCCAACTTGTCCCGACTTATCCCGACTTGTCCTGACTTGTCCTGACTTGTCCTGACTTGTCCTAACTTGTCCCAACTCGTCCCGACTTGTTCCGACTTGTCATGACTTGTACCGACTTGTCCCGACTTGTCCCGACTTGTCCCGACTTGTCCCGACTTGTCCCGACTTGTCCCGACTTGTCCCGACTTGTCCCGACTTGTCCCGACTTGTTCTGACTTGTCACGTCTTGTCCCGACTTGTCCCGACTTGTCCTGACTTGTTTTGACTCGTCCTGACTTTTACCGAATTGTCCCGACTTGTCCCGGATTGTCCAAACTTGTCCAGACTTGTCCCGACTTGTCCCAACGTGTAACGTATTGTCCAAACTTGTCCCGACTTGTCACTTATTGTACAAACTTGTCCCGACATGTCCTGACTTGTCCTGACTTGTCCCGACTTGTCCCGACTTGTCCCGACTTGTCCCGACTTGTTCCGACATGTCTAAGCTTATCCCGACTTGTCCCGACTTGTCCTGACTTGTTCCGACTTCTTTCGACTTTTTTCGACTTGTCCTGACTTGTTTCGATATGTCCCGACTTGTCTCGACTTGTCTCGATTTGTCCAAACTTGTCCCGACTTGTACCGACTTGTCCCGACTTGTCCCTTATTGTCCAAACTTGTCCCGACTTGTCCCTCATTGTCCAAACTTGTCCCGACATGTCCTGACTTGTCCTGACTTGTCCCGACCTGTCCCGACTTGTCCCGACTTGTCCCGAATTGTTCCGACATGTCACGTCTTATCCAGACTTGTCCCGACTTTTCCTGACTTGTCCCGACTTCTTTCGACTTTTTTCGACTTGTCCTGACTTGTTTCGATATGTCCCGACTTGTCTCGACTTGTCCCGACTTGTCCTGACTTGTCCTGACTTGTCCCAACTTGTACCGACTTGTCCCGACTTGTCCCGATTTGTCCAAACTTGTCCCGACTTGTACCGACTTGTCCCGACTTGTCCCGACTTGTCCCGACTTGTCCCAACGTGTCCCGTATTGTCCAAACTTTTCCCGACTTGAACCGACTTGTCCCGACTTGTTCAGACTTGTACCGACTTGTCCCGACTTGTCCCGACTTGTCCTGACTTGTGCTGACTTGTCACGACTTGTCCCGACTTGTACCGACTTGTCCTGACTTGTCCCGACTTGTTCTGACTTGTCCTGACTTGTTCCGACTTGTCCCAACTTGTTTCGACTTGTCCCGACTTGTCCCGACTTGTTCTGACTTGTCCTGACTTGTCCCGACTTGTCCCAACTTGTTTCGACTTGTCCCGACATGTCCCGACTTGTCCCGACTTGTCGCAACGTGTCCCGTATTGTCCAAACTTTTCCCGACTTGAACCGACTTGTCCCGACTTGTCCCGATTTGTCCTGACTTGTCCTGACTTGTCACGACTTGTCCCGACTTGTACCGACTTGTCCTGACTTGTCCCGACTTGTTCTGACTTGTCCTGACTTGTCCCATTTTGTCCCAACTTGTTTCGACTTGTCTCGACTTGTCCCGACTTGTCCCAACGTGTCCCGTATTGTCCAAACTTTTCCTGACTTGAACCGACTTGACCCGACTTGTCCAGACTTGTACCGACTTGTCCCGACCTGTCCCAGATTGTCCAAACTTGTCCTGACTTGTCCCGACTTGTCCCGACTTGTCCCGACTTGTCCCGACTTGTCCTGACTTGTACTGACTTGTCACGACTTGTCCCGACTTGTACCGACTTGTCCTGACTTGTTCCGACTTGTTCTGACTTGTCCTGAGTTGTCACGACTTGTCCCGACTTGTCCCGACTTGTCTCGACTTGTCCCGGATTGTCCAAACATGTCACGACTTGTACCGACTTGTCCCGACTTGTCCCGGATTGTCCCAACTTTTACCGACTTGTCCCAACGTGTCCTGTATTGTCCAAACTTTTCCCGACTTGAACCGACTTGTCCCGACTTGTCCAGACTTGTACCGACTTGTCCCGACCTGTCCCAGATTGTCCAAACTTGTCCCGACATGTCCCGACTTGTTCCGACTTGTCCCGACTTGTCCCGACTTGTCCCGACTTGTCTTGACTTGTCCCGACTTGTTCTGACTTGTCCTGACTTGTCCCGACTTGTCCCGACTTGTTTCGACTTGTTTCGACTTGTCCTGACTTGTCCTGACTTGTCCTGACTTGTCACAACTTGTCCCGGATTGTACAAACATGTCCCGACTTGTACCGACTTGTTCCGACTTGTCCCAACTTGTCTTGGATTGTCCAAACTTGTCCTGACTTGTACCGACTTGTCCCGACTTGTCCCTTATTGTCCAAACTTGTCCCGACTTGTCCCTCATTGTCCAAACTTGTCCCGACATTTCTCGACTAGTCCTGACCAGTCCCGACATGCCCCGACTTGTCCCGACTTGTCCCGACTTGTCCCGACTTGTCCCGATTTGTCCTGACTTGTCCCGACTTCTTTCGAATTTTTTCGACTTGTCCTGACTTGTTTCGATTTGTCCCGACTTGTCTCGACTTGTCCCGACTTGTCCTGACTTGTCCCGACTTGTCCCAACTTGTTCTGACTTGTCACGTCTTGTCCCGACTTGTCCCGACTTGTCCTGACTTGTTTTGACTCGTCCTGACTTGTACCGACTTGTCCCGACTTGTCCCAGATTGTCCAAACTTGTCCTGACTTGTACCGACTTGTCCCGACTTGTAACGTCTTGTCCAGACATGTTCCGACTTGTTCTGACTTGTCCCAACTTGTTTCGACTTGTTTCGACTTGTCATGACTTGTCCCGACTTGTCTCGACTTGTCCCGGATTGTCCAAACTTGTCCCAACTTGTACCGACTTGTCCCGACTTGTACCGACTTGTACCGGATTGTCACAACTTGTACCGACTTGTCCCAACGTGTTCCGTATTGTCCAAACTTTTCCCGACTTGAACCGACTTGTCCCGACTTGTCCAGACTTGTACCGACTTGTCCCGACCTGTCCCAGATTGTCCAAACTTGTTCTGACTTGTCCCGACTTGTCCCGACTTGTCCTGACTTGTCACGACTTGTCCCGACTTGTACCGACTTGTCCTAACTTGTCCCGACTTGTTCTGACTTGTCCTGACTTGTCCCGACTTGTCCCGTTTTGTTTCGACTTGTTTCGACTTGTCCTGACTTGTCCAAACTTGTCCCGACTTGTCCCTTATTGTCCAAACTTGTCCCGACTTGTCCCGACTTGTTTCGACTTGTTTCGACTTGTCCTGTCTTGTCCTTACTTGTCACAACTTGTCCCAGGTTGTCCAAACATGTCCCGACTTGTACCAACTTGTTCCGACTTGTCCCAACTTTTCTTGGATTGTCCAAACTTGTCCCGACTTGTACTAACTTGTCCCGACTAGTACCGACTTGTCCCGAATTCTCCCTTATTGTCCAAACTTGTCCCGACTTGTCCCTTATTGTCCAAACTTATCCCGACATTTCTCGACTTGTCCTGACTTGTCCCGACTTGTCCCGACTTTTCCCGACTTGTCCCGACTTGTTCTGACACGTCACGTCTTATCCCGACTTGTCCCCACTTGTCCCGACTTGTCCCGACTTGTCCCGACTTGTCCTGACTTGTCCCGACTTCTTTCGACTTTTTTCGACTTGTCATGACTTGATTCGATTTGTCCCGACTTGTCTCGACTTGTCCCGAATTGTCCTGACTTGTACCGACTTGTCCCAACTTGTACCGACTTGTCCCGACTTGTCCCGGTTTGTCCAAACTTTTCTCGACTTGTACCGACTTGTCCCGACTTTAACCGACTTGTCCCGACTTGTCCCGACATGTCCCGACTTGTCCCGACTTGTCTCGACTTGTCCCTACTTGTTCTGATTTGTCACGTCTTGTCCCGACCTGTCCGGACTTGTCCTGACCTGTCCCGAATTGTCCCGACTTGTCCCAACTTGTCCCGACTTATCCCGACTTGTCCTGACTTGTCCTGACTTGTCCTGACTTGTCCTGACTTGTCCTAACTTGTCCCAACTCGTCCCGACTTGTTCCGACTTGTCCCGACTTGTACCGACTTGTCTTGACTTGTCCCGACTTGTCCCGACTTGTCCCGACTTGTCCCAACTTGTCCCGACTTGTTCTGACTTGTCACGTCTTGTCCCGACTTGTCCCGACTTGTCCTGACTTGTTTTGACTCGTCCTGACTTGTACCGACTTGTCCCGACTTGTCCCGGATTGTCCAATTTTGTCCCGACTAGTACCGGCTTGTCCCGACTTGTTCCGTCTTGTCCAGACATGTTCCGACTTGTTCTGACTTGTCCCGACTTGTCCCAACTTGTTTCGACTTGTTTCGAATTGTATTGATTTGTCCTGACTTGTCACGACTTGTCCCGACCTGTCCCGAATTGTCCCGACTTGTCCCAACTTGTCCCGACTTATCCCGACTTGTCCTGACTTGTCCTGACTTGTCCCAACTTGTCCCAACTCGTCCCGACTTGTTCCGACTTGTCCCGACTTGTACCGACCTGTCCCGACTTGTCCCGACTTGTCCCGACTTGTCCCGACTTGTCCCGACTTGTCCCGACTTGTCCCGACTTGTTCTGACTTGTCACGTCTTGTCCCGACTTGTCCCGACTTGTCCTGACTTGTTTTGACTCGTCCTAACTTGTACCGATTTGTCTCGACTTGTCCCGGATTGTCCAAACTTGTCCAGACTTGTCCCGACTTGTCCCAACGTGTAACGTATTGTCCAAACTTGTCCCGACTTGTCACTTATTGTACAAACTTGTCCCGACATGTCCTGACTTGTCCTGACTTGTCCCGACTTGTCCCGACTTGTCCCGACTTGTCCCGACTTGTCCCGACTTGTTCCGACATGTCTAATCTTATCCCGACTTGTCCTGACTTGTTCCGACTTCTTTCGACTTTTTTCGACTTGACCTGACTTGTTTCGATATGTCCCGACTTGTCTCGACTTGTCTCGACTTGTCTCGACTTGTCCCAACTTGTACCGACTTGTCCCGACTTGTCCCGGTTTGTCCAAACTTGTCCCGACTTGTACCGACTTGTCCCGACCTGTACCGACTTGTCCCGACTTGTCATGACTTGTACCGACTTGTTCCGACTTGTTCTAACTTGTCACGTTTATGTCCCGACTTGTTCTCACTTGTTCCGACTTGTCCCAACTTGTCGAGACTTGTCCCGACTTGTCCCGGCTTGTTCTGACTTGTTCTAACTTGTCACGCCATGTCTCGACTTGTCCTGACTTGTTCCGACTTGTCCCGACTTGTCCCGGCTTGTTCTGACTTGTTCTAACTTGTCCCAAATTGTTCCGGCTTGTTCTGACTTGTTCTAACTTGTCACGCCATGTCCCGACTTGTCCTGACTTGTTCCGACTTGTCCCGACTAGTCCCAGATTGTTCTGACTTGTTCTAACTTGTCACGCCATGTCCCGACTTGTACTGACTTGTCCCGACTTGTCTCGACTTGTCCAGACTTGTCCCGACTTGTCCCGGCTTGTTCTGACTTGTTCTAACTTGTCACGCCATGTCCCGACTTGTTCCGAATTGAACCGACTTGTCCAGACTTGTACCGACTTGTCCCGACCTGTCCCGACTTGTCCCGACTCGTCTCGACTTGTCCCGGATTGTCCAAACTTGTCCCAACCTGAACCGACTTGTCCCGACTTGTACCGACTTGTCCCGGATTGTCACAACTTGTACCGACTTGTCCCAACGTGTCCCGCATTGTCCAAAATTTTTCCCGACTTGAACCGACTTGAACCGACTTGTCCCGACTTGTCCAGACTTGTACCGACTTGTCCCGACCTGTCCCAGATTGTCCAAACTTGTCCCGACTTGTCCCGACTTGTCCCGACTTGTCCTGACTTGTCCTAACTTGTCCTGACTTGTTCTGACTTGTCCTGACTTGTCCCGACTTGTCCCGTTTTGTTTCGACTTGTTTCGACTTGTCCTGACTTGTCACGACTTGTCCCAGGTTGTCCAAACATGTCCCGACTTGTACCAACTTGTTCCGACTTGTCCTAACTTTTCTTGGATTGTCCAAACTTGTCCCGACTTGTACCGACTTGTCCCGACTAGTACCGACTTGTCCCGAATTGTCCCTTATTTTCCAAACTTGTCCCGACTTGTCCCTTATTGTCCAAACTTGTCCCGACATTTCTCGACTTGTCCTGACTTGTCCCGACTTGTCTCGACTTGTCCCAACTTGTCTCGACTTGTTCTGACACGTCACGTCTTATCCCAACTTGTCCCCACTTGTCTCGACTTGTCCCGACTTGTCCCGACTTGTCCTGACTTGTCCCGACTTCTTTCGACTTTTTTCGACTTGTCATGACTTGATTCGATTTGTCCCGACTTGTCTCGACTTTTCCCTACTTGTTCTGATTTGTCACGTCTTGTCCCGACCTGTCCGGACTTGTCCCGACCTGTCCCGAATTGTCCCGACTTGTCCCAACTTGTCTCGACTCATCCCGACTTGTCTTGACTTGTCCTGACTTGTCCTAACTTGTCCCAACTCGTCCCGGATTGTCCAAACTTGTCCTGACTTGTACCGACTTGTCCCGACCTGTCGCGTCTTGTCCAGACATGTCCTGACTTGTTCTGACTTGTCCTGACTTGTCCCGACTTGTCTCGACTTGTCCCGGATTGTCCAAACATGTCCCGACTTGTACCGACTTGTACCGACTTGTCGCGGATTGTCCCGACTTGTACCGACTTGTCCCGACTTGTCCCAACGTGTCCCGTATTGTCCAAACTTTTCCCGACTTGAACTGACTTGTCATGACTTGTCCAGACTTGTACCGACTTGTCCCGACCTGTCCCAGATTGTCCAAACTTATCCCGACTTGTCCCGACTTGTCCCGACTTGTCCTGACTTGTCCCGACTTGTCCTGACTTGTCCTGACTTGTCACGACTTATCCCGACTTGTCCCGACTTGTCCCGACTTGTCCTGACTTGTCCCGACTTGTCCTGACTTGTCCTGACTTGTCACGACTTATCCCGACTTGTCTCGACTTGTCCCGGATTGTCCAAACATGTCCCGACTTGTACCGACTTGTACCGACTTGTCGCGGATTGTCCCGACTTGTACCGACTTGTCCCGACTTGTCCCAACGTGTCCCGTATTGTCCAAACTTTTCCCGACTTGAACTGACTTGTCATGACTTGTCCAGACTTGTACTGACTTGTCCCGACCTGTCCCAGATTGTCCAAACTTGTCCCGACTTGTCCCGACTTGTCCCGACTTGTCCTGACTTGTCCCGACTTGTCCTGACTTGTCCTGACTTGTCACGACTTATCCCGACTTGTCCCGACTTGTCCCGACTTGTCCTGACTTGTCCCGACTTGTCCTGACTTGTCCTGACTTGTCACGACTTATCCCGACTTGTACCGACTTGTCCTAACTTGTCCCGACTTGTTCGGACTTGTCCTGACTTGTCACGACTTGTCTTGGATTGTCCAAACTTGTCCCGACTTGTACCGACTTGTACCGACTTGTACCAACTTGTCCTGACTTGTCCCTTATTGTCCAAACTTGTCCCGACTTGTCCCTTATTGTCCAAACTTGTCCCGACATTTCTCGACTTGTCCTGACTTGTCCCGACTTGTCTAGACTTGTCCCGACTTGTCCCGATTTGTCCCGACTTGTTCTGACATGTCACGTCTTATCCCGACTTGTCCCGACTTGTCCCGACTTGTCCCGACTTGTCCTGACTTGTCCCGACTTCTTTCGACTTTTTCCGACTTGTCCTGACTTGTCCCGACTTGTCCCAACTTGTACCGACTTGTCCCGACTTGTCCCGACTTGTCCCGACTTGTCCTGGTTTGTCCAAACTTGTCCCGACTTGTTCCGACTTGTCCCGACTTGTACCGACTTGTCCCGACTTGTCCCGACTTGTCCCGACTTGTCCCGGTTTGTCCAACCTTGTCCCGACTTCTTCCGACTTGTCTCGACTTGTCCCGACTTGTCCAGACTTGTCCCGACTTGTCCCAACTTGTACCGACTTATCCCGACTTGTCCTGGTTTGTCCAAACTTGTCCCGACTTGTACCGACTGGTCCTGACATGTCCCGGATTGTCCAAACTTGTCCCGACTTGTACCGACTTGTCCCGACTTGTCCCGGATTGTCCAACCTTGTCCCGACTTCTTCCGACTTGTCTTGACTTGTACCGACTTGTCCCGATTTGTACCGACTTATCCCGACTTGTCCCCGATTGTCCCAACTTGTACCGACTTGTCCCAACGTGTCCAGTATTGTCCAAACTTTTCCCGAACCCAACCGACTTGTCCCGACTTGTCCCGACTTGTCCAGACTTGTCCCGACCTGTCCCAGATTGTCCAAACTTGTCCCGACTTGTTCTGACTTGTTCTAACTTGTCACGCCATGTCCCGACTTGTACTGACTTGTCCCGACTTGTCTCGACTTGTCCAGACTTGTCCCGACTTGTCTCGGCTTGTTCTGACTTGTTCTAACTTGTCACGCCATGTCCCGACTTGTACTGACTTGTCCAGACTTGTACCGACTTGTCCCGGCTTGTTTTGACTTGTTCTAACTTGTCACGCCATGTCCCGACTTGTCCTGACTTGTTCCGACTTGTCCCGACTTGTCTTGACTCTTCCCTACATGTCCCGACTTGTCCAGACTTATCCCGACTTGTACCGATTTGTACCGATTTGTCCCGACTTGTACCGACTTGTCCCGACTTGTCCCGGATTGTCCCAACTTGTACCGACTTGTCCCGACTTGTCCCGGATTGTCCCAACTTGTTCCGACTTGTCCCGACTTGTACCGACTTGTTCCGACTTGTCTCGACTTGTTCCGACTTGTCCCGAAATGTCCCAACTTGTTTCGACTTGTCCCAACTTGTCCCGACTTGTTCTGACTTGTCCTGACTTGTCCCGACTTGTCCCGACTCGTTTCGACTTGTGTCGACTTGTCCTGACTTGTCCTGACTTGTCACGACTTGTCCCGACTTGTCTTGCATTGTCCAAACTCAACCCGACTTGTACCGACTTGTACCGACTTGTCCCGACTTGTCCTGACTTGTCCCTCATTGTCCAAACTTGTCCCGACTTGTCCCTTATTGTCCAAACTTGTCCCGACATTTCTCGACTTGTCCTGACTTGTCCCGACTTGTCCCGACTTGTCCTGACTTGTCCCGACTTGGTCTGACATGTCACGTCTTATCCCGACTTGTCCAGACTTGTCCCGACTTTTCCCGGCTTGTTCTGTTTTGTTCTAACTTGTCACGCCATGTCTCGACTTGTCCTGACTTGTTCCGACTTGTTCCGACTTGTCCCGGCTTGTTCTGACTTGTTCTAACTTGTCCCGACTTGTTCCGGCTTGTTCTGACTTGTTCTAACTTGTCACGCCATGTCCCGACTTGTCCTGGCTTGTTCCGACTTGTCCCGGATTGTTCTGACTTGTTCTAACTTGTCACGCCATGTCCCGACTTGTACTGACTTGTCTTGACTTGTCTCGACTTGTCCAGACTTGTCTCGACTTGTCCCGGCTTGTTCTGACTTGTTCTAACTTGTCACGCCATGTCCCAACTTGTCTTGACTTGTTCCGACATGTCTAATCTTATCCCGACTTGTCCCGACTTGTCCTGACTTGTTCCGACTTCTTTCGACTTTTTTCGACTTGACCTGACTTGTTTCGATATGTCCCGACTTGTCTCGACTTGTCTCGACTTGTCTCGACTTGTCCCAACTTGTACCGACTTGTCCCGACTTGTCCCGGTTTGTCCAAACTTGTCCCGACTTGTACCGACTTGTCCCGACCTGTACCGACTTGTCCCGACTTGTCCCGACTTGTACCGACTTGTTCCGACTTGTTCTAACTTGTCACGTTTATGTCCCGACTTGTCCTGACTTGTTTCGACTTGTCCCGACTCGTCTTGACTTGTTCTCACTTGTTCCGACTTGTCCCAACTTGTCGAGACTTGTCCCGACTTGTCCCGGCTTGTTCTGACTTGTTCTAACTTGTCACGCCATGTCTCGACTTGTCCTGACTTGTTCCGACTTGTCCCGACTTGTCCCGGCTTGTTCTGACTTGTTCTAACTTGTCCCAAATTGTTCCGGCTTGTTTTGACTTGTTCTAACTTGTCACGCCATGTCCCGACTTGTCCTGACTTGTTCCGACTTGTCCCGACTAGTCCCAGATTGTTCTGACTTGTTCTAACTTGTCACGCCATGTCCCGACTTGTACTGACCTGTACCGACTTGTCCCGACTTGTCCCGACTTGTACCGACTTGTTCCGACTTGTTCTAACTTGTCACGTTTATGTCCCGACTTGTCCTGACTTGTTTCGACTTGTCCCGACTCGTCTTGACTTGTTCTCACTTGTTCCGACTTGTCCCAACTTGTCGAGACTTGTCCCGACTTGTCCCGGCTTGTTCTGACTTGTTCTAACTTGTCACGCCATGTCTCGACTTGTCCTGACTTGTTCCGACTTGTCCCGACTTGTCCCGGCTTGTTCTGACTTGTTCTAACTTGTCCCAAATTGTTCCGGCTTGTTCTGACTTGTTCTAACTTGTCACGCCATGTCCCGACTTGTCCTGACTTGTTCCGACTTGTCCCGACTAGTCCCAGATTGTTCTGACTTGTTCTAACTTGTCACGCCATGTCCCGACTTGTTCCGAATTGAACCGACTTGTCCAGACTTGTACCGACTTGTCCCGACCTGTCCCGACTTGTCCCGACTCGTCTCGACTTGTCCCGGATTGTCCAAACTTGTTCCAACCTGAACCGACTTGTCCCGACTTGTACCGACTTGTCCCGGATTGTCACAACTTGTACCGACTTGTCCCAACGTGTCCCGCATTGTCCAAAATTTTTCCCGACTTGAACCGACTTGAACCGACTTGTCCCGACTTGTCCAGACTTGTACCGACTTGTCCCGACCTGTCCCAGATTGTTTAAACTTGTCCCGACTTGTCCCGACTTGTCCCGACTTGTCCTGACTTGTCCTAACTTGTCCTGACTTGTTCTGACTTGTCCTGACTTGTCCCGACTTGTCCCGTTTTGTTTCGACTTGTTTCGACTTGTCCTGACTTGTCACGACTTGTCCCAGGTTGTCCAAACATGTCCCGACTTGTACCAACTTGTTCCGACTTGTCCTAACTTTTCTTGGATTGTCCAAACTTGTCCCGACTTGTACCGACTTGTCCCGACTAGTACCGACTTGTCCCGACTTGTCCCTTATTGTCCAAACTTGTCCCGACATTTCTCGACTTGTCCTGACTTGTCCCGACTTGTCTCGACTTGTCCCAACTTGTCTCGACTTGTTCTGACACGTCACGTCTTATCCCAACTTGTCCCCACTTGTCTCGACTTGTCCCGACTTGTCCCGACTTGTCCTGACTTGTCCCGACTTCTTTCGACTTTTTTCGACTTGTCATGACTTGATTCGATTTGTCCCGACTTGTCTCGACTTTTCCCTACTTGTTCTGATTTGTCACGTCTTGTCCCGACCTGTCCGGACTTGTCCCGACCTGTCCCGAATTGTCCCGACTTGTCCCAACTTGTCTCGACTCATCCCGACTTGTCTTGACTTGTCCTGACTTGTCCTAACTTGTCCCGACTTGTCCCGACTTGTCCCGACTTGTCCCGACTTGTTCCGACATGTCTAATCTTATCCCGACTTGTCCCGACTTGTCCTGACTTGTTCCGACTTCTTTCGACTTTTTTCGACTTGACCTGACTTGTTTCGATATGTCCCGACTTGTCTCGACTTGTCTCGACTTGTCTCGACTTGTCCCAACTTGTACCGACTTGTCCCGACTTGTCCCGGTTTGTCCAAACTTGTCCCGACTTGTACCGACTTGTCCCGACCTGTACCGACTTGTCCCGACTTGTCATGACTTGTACCGACTTGTTCCGACTTGTTCTAACTTGTCACGTTTATGTCCCGACTTGTTCTCACTTGTTCCGACTTGTCCCAACTTGTCGAGACTTGTACCGACTTGTCCCGGCTTGTTCTGACTTGTTCTAACTTGTCACGCCATGTCTCGACTTGTCCTGACTTGTTCCGACTTGTCCGGACTTGTCCCGGCTTGTTCTGACTTGTTCTAACTTGTCCCAAATTGTTCCGGCTTGTTCTGACTTGTTCTAACTTGTCACGCCATGTCCCGACTTGTCCTGACTTGTTCCGACTTGTCCCGACTAGTCCCAGATTGTTCTGACTTGTTCTAACTTGTCACGCCATGTCCCGACTTGTACTGACTTGTCCCGACTTGTCTCGACTTGTCCAGACTTGTCCCGACTTGTCCCGGCTTGTTCTGACTTGTTCTAACTTGTCACGCCATGTCCCGACTTGTTCCGAATTGAACCGACTTGTCCAGACTTGTACCGACTTGTCCCGACCTGTCCCGACTTGTCCCGACTCGTCTCGACTTGTCCCGGATTGTCCAAACTTGTCCCAACCTGAACCGACTTGTCCCGACTTGTACCGACTTGTCCCGGATTGTCACAACTTGTACCGACTTGTCCCAACGTGTCCCGCATTGTCCAAAATTTTTCCCGACTTGAACCGACTTGAACCGACTTGTCCCGACTTGTCCAGACTTGTACCGACTTGTCCCGACCTGTCCCAGATTGTCCAAACTTGTCCCGACTTGTCCCGACTTGTCCCGACTTGTCCTGACTTGTCCTAACTTGTCCTGACTTGTTCTGACTTGTCCTGACTTGTCCCGACTTGTCCCGTTTTGTTTCGACTTGTTTCGACTTGTCCTGACTTGTCACGACTTGTCCCAGGTTGTCCAAACATGTCCCGACTTGTACCAACTTGTTCCGACTTGTCCTAACTTTTCTTGGATTGTCCAAACTTGTCCCGACTTGTACCGACTTGTCCCGACTAGTACCGACTTGTCCCGAATTGTCCCTTATTTTCCAAACTTGTCCCGACTTGTCCCTTATTGTCCAACCTTTCCCGACATTTCTCGACTTGTCCTGACTTGTCCCGACTTGTCTCGACTTGTCCCAACTTGTCTCGACTTGTTCTGACACGTCACGTCTTATCCCAACTTGTCCCCACTTGTCTCGACTTGTCCCGACTTGTCCCGACTTGTCCTGACTTGTCCCGACTTCTTTCGACTTTTTTCGACTTGTCATGACTTGATTCGATTTGTCCCGACTTGTCTCGACTTTTCCCTACTTGTTCTGATTTGTCACGTCTTGTCCCGACCTGTCCGGACTTGTCCCGACCTGTCCCGAATTGTCCCGACTTGTCCCAACTTGTCTCGACTCATCCCGACTTGTCTTGACTTGTCCTGACTTGTCCTAACTTGTCCCAACTCGTCCCGACTTGTTCCGACTTGTCCCGACTTGTACCGACTTGTCTTGACTTGTCCCGACTTGTCCCGAATTGTCCCGGATTGTCCAAACTTGTCCTGACTTGTACCGACTTGTCCCGACCTGTCGCGTCTTGTCCAGACATGTCCTGACTTGTTCTGACTTGTCCTGACTTGTCCCGACTTGTCTCGACTTGTCCCGGATTGTCCAAACATGTCCCGACTTGTACCGACTTGTACCGACTTGTCGCGGATTGTCCCGACTTGTACCGACTTGTCCCGACTTGTCCCAACGTGTCCCGTATTGTCCAAACTTTTCCCGACTTGAACTGACTTGTCATGACTTGTCCAGACTTGTACCGACTTGTCCCGACCTGTCCCAGATTGTCCAAACTTGTCCCGACTTGTCCCGACTTGTCCCGACTTGTCCTGACTTGTCCCGACCTGTCCTGACTTGTCCTGACTTGTCACGACTTATCCCGACTTGTCCCGACTTGTCCCGACTTGTCCTGACTTGTCCCGACTTGTCCTGACTTGTCCTGACTTGTCACGACTTATCCCGACTTGTCTCGACTTGTCCCGGATTGTCCAAACTTGTCCCGACTTGTACCGACTTGTACCGACTTGTCGCGGATTGTCCCGACTTGTACCGACTTGTCCCGACTTGTCCCAACGTGTCCCGTATTGTCCAAACTTTTCCCGACTTGAACTGACTTGTCATGACTTGTCCAGACTTGTACCGACTTGTCCCGACCTGTCCCAGATTGTCCAAACTTGTCTTGACTTGTCCCGACTTGTCCCGACTTGTCCTGACTTGTCCCGACTTGTCCTGACTTGTCCTGACTTGTCACGACTTATCCCGACTTGTCCCGACTTGTCCCGACTTGTCCTGACTTGTCCCGACTTGTCCTGACTTGTCCTGACTTGTCACGACTTATCCCGACTTGTACCGACTTGTCCTAACTTGTCCCGACTTGTTCGGACTTGTCCTGACTTGTCACGACTTGTCTTGGATTGTCCAAACTTGTCCCGACTTGTACCGACTTGTACCGACTTGTACCAACTTGTCCTGACTTGTCCCTTATTGTCCAAACTTGTCCCGACTTGTCCCTTATTGTCCAAACTTGTCCCGACATTTCTCGACTTGTCCTGACTTGTCCCGACTTGTCTAGACTTGTCCCGACTTGTCCCGATTTGTCCCGATTTGTCCCGACTTGTTCTGACATGTCACGTCTTATCCCGACTTGTCCCGACTTGTCCCGACTTGTCCCGACTTGTCCTGACTTGTCCCGACTTCTTTCGACTTTTTCCGACTTGTCCTGACTTGTCCCGACTTGTCCCAACTTGTACCGACTTGTCCCGACTTGTCCCGACTTGTCCCGACTTGTCCTGGTTTGTCCAAACTTGTCCCGACTTGTTCCGACTTGTCCCGACTTGTACCGACTTGTCCCGACTTGTCCCGACTTGTCCCAACTTGTACCGACTTATCCCGACTTGTCCTGGTTTGTCCAAACTTGTCCCGACTTGTACCGACTGGTCCTGACATGTCCCGGATTGTCCAAACTTGTCCCGACTTGTACCGACTTGTCCCGACTTGTCCCGGATTGTCCAACCTTGTCCCGACTTCTTCCGACTTGTCTTGACTTGTACCGACTTGTCCCGATTTGTACCGACTTGTCCCGACTTGTCCCCGATTGTCCCAACTTGTACCGACTTGTCCCAACGTGTCCAGTATTGTCCAAACTTTTCCCGAACCCAACCGACTTGTCCCGACTTGTCCAGACTTGTACCGACTTGTCCCGACCTGTCCCAGATTGTCCAAACTTGTCCCGACTTGTTCTGACTTGTTCTAACTTGTCACGCCATGTCCCGACTTGTACTGACTTGTCCCGACTTGTCTCGACTTGTCCAGACTTGTCCCGACTTGTCTCGGCTTGTTCTGACTTGTTCTAACTTGTCACGCCATGTCCCGACTTGTACTGACTTGTCCAGACTTGTACCGACTTGTCCCGGCTTGTTTTGACTTGTTCTAACTTGTCACGCCATGTCCCGACTTGTCCTGACTTGTTCCGACTTGTCCCGACTTGTCTTGACTCTTCCCTACATGTCCCGACTTGTCCAGACTTGTCCCGACTTGTACCGATTTGTACCGATTTGTCCCGACTTGTACCGACTTGTCCCGACTTGTCCCGGATTGTCCCAACTTGTACCGACTTGTCCCGACTTGTCCCGGATTGTCCCAACTTGTTCCGACTTGTCCCGACTTGTACCGACTTGTTCCGACTTGTCTCGACTTGTTCCGACTTGTCCCGAAATGTCCCAACTTGTTTCGACTTGTCCCAACTTGTCCCGACTTGTTCTGACTTGTCCTGACTTGTCCCGACTTGTCCCGACTCGTTTCGACTTGTGTCGACTTGTCCTGACTTGTCCTGACTTGTCACGACTTGTCCCGACTTGTCTTGCATTGTCCAAACTCAACCCGACTTGTACCGACTTGTACCGACTTGTCCCGACTTGTCCTGACTTGTCCCTCATTGTCCAAACTTGTCCCGACTTGTCCCTTATTGTCCAAACTTGTCCCGACATTTCTCGACTTGTCCTGACTTGTCCCGACTTGTCCCGACTTGTCCTGACTTGTCCCGACTTGGTCTGACATGTCACGTCTTATCCCGACTTGTCCAGACTTGTCCCGACTTTTCCCGGCTTGTTCTGTTTTGTTCTAACTTGTCACGCCATGTCTCGACTTGTCCTGACTTGTTCCGACTTGTTCCGACTTGTCCCGGCTTGTTCTGACTTGTTCTAACTTGTCCCGACTTGTTCCGGCTTGTTCTGACTTGTTCTAACTTGTCACGCCATGTCCCGACTTGTCCTGACTTGTTCCGACTTGTCCCGGATTGTTCTGACTTGTTCTAACTTGTCACGCCATGTCCCGACTTGTACTGACTTGTCTTGACTTGTCTCGACTTGTCCAGACTTGTCTCGACTTGTCCCGGCTTGTTCTGACTTGTTCTAACTTGTCACGCCATGTCCCAACTTGTCTTGACTTGTTCCGACTTGTCCCTACTTGTCCCGGATTGTTCTGACTTGTTCTAACTTGTCACGCCATGTCCCGACTTGTACTGACTTGTCCCGACTTGTCTCGACATGTCCAGTCTTGTCGCGACTTGTCCCGGCTTGTTCTGACTTGTTCTAACTTGTCACGCCTTGTATTGATTTGTACTGATTTGTCCAGACTTGTCCCGACTTGTCCCGGCTTGTTTTGACTTGTTCTAACTTGTCACGCCATGTCCCGACTTGTCCTGACTTGTTCCGACTTTTCCAGACTTGTCTTGACTTGTCCCTACATGTCCCGACTTGTTCAGACTTGTCCCGACTTGTACCGATTTGTACCGATTTGTCCCGACTTGTACCGACTTGTCCCGACTTGTCCCGTATTGTCCCAACTTGTACCGACTTGTCCCGACTTGTCCCGGATTGTCCCAACTTGTTTCGACTTGTCCCGACTTGTACCGACTTGGTCCTACTTGTCTCGACTTGTTCCGACTTGTCCCGAGATGTCCCAACTTGTTTCGACTTGTCCCAACTTGTCTCGACTTGTTTTGACTTGTCCCGACTTGTACCGATTTGTACCGATTTGTCCCGACTTGTAACGACTTGTCCCGACTTGCCCCGGATTTTCCCAACTTGTCCCGACTTGTCCCGACTTGTCCCGACTTGTCCCGACTTGTCCCGACTTGTCCCGACTTGTCCCGACTAGTCCCGACTTGTTCCGACATGTCTAATCTTATCCTGACTTGTCCCGACTTGTCCTGACTTGTCCCGACTTCTTTCGACTTTTTTCGACTTGTCCTGAATTGTTTCGATATGTCCCGACTTCTCTCGACTTGTCCCGACTTGTCCTGACTTGTCCCGACTTGTACCAACTTGTACCGACTTGTCCCGACTTGTCCCGGTTTGTCCAAACTTGTCCCGACTTGTACCGACTTGTCCCGACTTGTACCGACTTGTCCCGACTTGTCCCGACTTGTCCCGACTTGTCCCAACGTGTCCCGTATTGTCCAAACTTGTCCCGACTTGTCACTCATTGTACAAACTTGTCCCGACATGTCCTGACTTGTCCTGACTTGTCCCGACTTGTCCTGACTTGTCCCGACTTCTTTCGACTTTTTTCGACTTGTCCTGACTTGTTTTGATATGTCCTGACTTGTCTCGACTTGTCCCGACTTGTACCAACTTGTACCGACTTGTCCCGGCTTGTCCCGGTTTGTCCAAACTTGTCCCGACTTGTACCGACTCGTCATGACTTGTACCGACTTGTCCCGACTTGTACCGACTTGTCCCGACTTGTCCCGACTTGTACCGACTTGTTTCGACTTGTTCTAACTTGTCACGCCATGTCCCGACTTGTCCTGACTTGTTCCGACTCGTCCCGACTTGTCTTGACTTGTTCTCACTTGTCTTGACTTGTCCCGACTTGTCCAGACTTGTCCCGACTTGTCCCGGCTTGTTCTGACTTGTTCTAACTTGTCACGCCATGTCTCGACTTGTCCTGACTTGTTCCGACTTATCCCGACTTGTCCCGGCTTGTTCTGACTTGTTCCAACTTGTCCCAAATTGTTCCGACTTGTCCTGACTTGTTTTGACTTGTCCCGACTTGTCCCGGATTGTTCTGACTTTTTCTAACTTGTCACGCTATGTCCCGACTTGTACTGACTTGTCCCGACTTGTCTCGACTTGTCCAGACTTGTCCCGACTTGTCCCGGATTGTTCTTACTTGTTCTAACTTGTCACGCCATGTCTCGACTTGTCCTGACTTGTTCCGACTTATCCCGACTTGTCCCGGCTTGTTCTGACTTGTTCCAACTTGTCCCAAATTGTTCCGACTTGTCCTGACTTGTTTTGACTTGTCCCGACTTGTCCCGGATTGTTCTGACTTTTTCTAACTTGTCACGCTATGTCCCGACTTGTACTGACTTGTCCCGACTTGTCTCGACTTGTCCAGACTTGTCCCGACTTGTCCCGGCTTGTTCTGACTTGTTCTAACTTGTCACGCCATGTCTCGACTTGTCCTGACTTGTTCCGACTTATCCCGACTTGTCCCGGCTTGTTCTGACTTGTTCCAACTTGTCCCAAATTGTTCCGACTTGTCCTGACTTGTTTTGACTTGTCCCGACTTGTCCCGGATTGTTCTGACTTTTTCTAACTTGTCACGCTATGTCCCGACTTGTTCCGACTTGTTCCGACTTGAACTGACTTGTCCAGACTTGTACCGACTTGTCCCGACCTGTCATGACTTGTCCCGACTTGTCTCGACTTGTCCCGGATTGTATAAACTTGTCCCAACTTGTACCGACTTGTTCCGACTTGTACCGACTTGTCCCGGATTATCACAACTTGTACCGACTTGTCCCAACGTGTCCCGTATTGTCCAAACTTTCCCGACTTGAACCGACTTGTCCCGACTTGTCCAGACTTGTACCGACTTGTCCCGACCTGTCCCAGATTGTCCAATCTTGTCCCGACTTGTCCCGACTTGTCCCGACTTGTCCTGAGTTGTCCTAACTTGTCCTGACTTGTTCTGACTTGTCCTGACTTGTCCCGACTTGTCCCGTTTTGTTTCGACTTGTTTCGACTTGTCCTGACTTGTCACGACTTGTCCCAGGTTGTCCAAACATGTCCCGACTTGTACCAACTTGTTCCGACTTGTTCCAACTTTTCTTGGATTGTCCAAACTTGTCCCGACTTGTACTGACTTTTCCCGACTTGTATCGACTTGTCCCGACTTGTCCCTTATTGTCCAAACTTGTCCCGACTTGTCCCTTATTGTCCAAACTTGTCCCGACATTTCTCGACTTGTCCTGACTTGTCCCGACTCGTCCCGACTTGTCCCGACTTGTCCCGACTTGTTCTGACACGTCACGTCTTATCCCGACTTGTCCCCACTTGTCCCGACTTGTCCCGACTTGTCCCGACTTGTCCTGACTTGTCCCGACTTCTTTCGACTTTTTTCGACTTGTCCTGACTTGTTTCGATTTGTCCCGACTTGTCTCGACTTGTCCTGACTTGTCCTGACTTGTACCGACTTGTCCCAACTTGTACCGACTTGTCCCGACTTGTCCCGGTTTGTCCAAACTTTTCCTGACTTGTACCGACTTGTCCCGACTTTAACCGACTTGTCCCGACTTGTCCCGACTTGTCCCGACTTGTCCCGACTTGTCTCGACTTGTCCCTACTTGTTCTGATTTGTCACGTCTTGTCCCGACCTGTCCGGACTTGTCCCGAATTGTCCCGACTTGTCCCAACTTGTCCCGACTCATCCCGACTTGTCCTGACTTGTCCTGACTTGTCCTGACTTGTCCTAACTTGTCCCAACTCGTCCCGACTTGTTCCGACTTGTCCCGACTTGTACCGACTTGTCTTGACTTGTCCCGACTTGTCCCGACTTGTCCCGAATTGTCCCGACTTGTCCCTACTTGTCCCGACTTGTCCCGACTTGTTCTGACTTGTCACGTCTTGTCCCAACTTGTCCCGACTTGTCCTGACTTGTTTTGACTCGTCCTGACTTGTACCGACTTGTCCCGACTTGTCCCAGATTGTCCAAACTTGTCCTGACTTGTACCGACTTGTCCCGACTTGTCCCGTCTTGTCCAGACATGTTCCGACTTGTTCTGACTTGTCCCGACTTGTCCCAACTTGTTTCGACTTCTTTCGACTTGTCTTGACTTGTCCTGACTTGTCACGACTTGTCCCGACCTGTCCCGAATTGTCCCGACTTGTCCCAACTTGTCCTGACTTATCCCGACTTGTCCTGACTTGTCCTGACTTGTCCTAACTTGTCTTAACTCGTCCCGACTTGTTCCGACCTGTCCCGACTTGTACCGACTTGTCCTGACTTGTCCCGACTTGTCCCGACTTGTTTCGACTTGTCCCGACTTGTCCCTTATTGTCCAAACTTTTCCCGACATTTCTCGACTTGTCCTGACTTGTCCCGACTCGTCCCGACTTGTCCCGACTTGTCCCGACTTGTTCTGACACGTCACGTCTTATCCCGACTTGTCCCCACTTGTCCCGACTTGTCCCGACTTGTCCCGACTTGTCCTGACTTGTCCCGACTTCTTTCGACTTTTTTCGACTTGTCCTGACTTGTTTCGATTTGTCCCGACTTGTCTCGACTTGTCCCGACTTGTCCTGACTTGTACCGACTTGTCCCGCCTTTAACCGACTTGTCCCGACTTGTCCCGACTTGTCCCGACTTGTCTCGACTTGTCCCTACTTGTTCTGATTTGTCACGTCTTGTCCCGACCTGTCCGGACTTGTCCCGAATTGTCCCGACTTGTCCCAACTTGTCCCGACTTATCCCGACTTGTCCTGACTTGTCCTGACTTGTCCTGACTTGTCCTAACTTGTCCCAACTCGTCCCGACTTGTTCCGACTTGTCCTGACTTGTACCGACTTGTCTTGACTTGTCCCGACTTGTCCCGACTTGTCCCGAATTGTCCCGACTTGTCCCTACTTGTCCCGACTTGTCCCGACTTGTTCTGACTTGTCACGTCTTGTCCCGACTTGTCCCGACTTGTCCTGACTTGTTTTGACTCGTCCTGACTTGTACCGACTTGTCCCGACTTGTCCCAGATTGTCCAAACTTGTCCTGACTTGTACCGACTTGTCCCGACTTGTCCCGTCTTGTCCAGACATGTTCCGACTTGTTCTGACTTGTCCCGACTTGTCCCAACTTGTTTCGACTTCTTTCGACTTGTCTTGACTTGTCCTGACTTGTCACGACTTGTCCCGACCTGTCCCGAATTGTCCCGACTTGTCCCAACTTGTCCTGACTTATCCCGACTTGTCCTGACTTGTCTTGACTTGTCCTGACTTGTCCTAACTTGTCTTAACTCGTCCCGACTTGTTCCGACTTGTCCTGACTTGTACCGACTTGTCCTGACTTGTCCCGACTTGTCCCGACTTGTTTCGACTTGTCCCGACTTGTCCCGTCTTGTTCTGACTTGTCACGTCTTGTCCCGACTTGTCCTGACTTGTTTTGACTCGTCCTGACTTGTACCGACTTGTCCCGAATTGTCCCGGATTGTCCAAACTTGTCCTGACTTGTACCGACTTGTCCCGACTTGTCCCGTCTTGTCCAGACATGTTCCGACTTGTTCTGACTTGTCCCGACTTGTCCCAACTTGTTTCGACTTGTTTCGACTTGTCTTGACTTGTCCTGACTTGTCACGACTTGTCCCGACTTGTCCCGACTTGTCCCGACTTGTCTCGACTTGTGTCGGATTGTCCAAACATGTCCCGACTTGTACCGACTTGTCCCGACTTGTCCCGACTTGTTTCGGCTTGTTCTGACTTGTTCTAACTTGTCACGCCATGTCCCGACTTGTCCTGACTTGTTCCGACTTGTCCCGACTTGTCTTGACTTGTCCACACATGTCCTGACTTGTTCTAACTTGTCACGTCATGTCCCGACTTGTTCCGACTTGAACCGACATGTCCAGACTTGTACCGACTTGTCCCGACCTGTCCCGACTTGTCCCGACTTGTCTCGACTTGTCCCGAATTGTCCAAACTTGTCCCAACTTGTACCAACTTGTCCCGACTTGTACCAACTTGTCCCGGATTGTCACAACTTGTACCGACTTGTCCCAACGTGTCCCGTATTGTCCAAACTTTTCCCGACTTGAACCGACTTGTCCCGACTTGTCCAGACTTGCACCGACTTGTCCCGACCTGTCCCAGATTGTCCAAACTTGTCCCGACTTGTCCCGACTTGTCCCGACTTGTCCCGACTTGTCCTGACTTGTCCTGACTTGTCCTGACTTGTCACGACTTGTCCCGACTTGTACCGACTTGTCCTGACTTGTCCCAACTTGTTCTGACTTGTCCTGACTTGTTTCGACTTGTCCTGACTTGTCCCGACTTGTTTCGACTTGTCCTGACTTGTCCTGACTTGTCACGACTTGTATCGACTTGTCCCGACTTGTCTCGACTTGTCCCGGATTGTCCAAACTTGTCCCGACTTGTACCGACTTGTCCCGACTCAAACCGACTTGTCCCTTATTGTCCAAACTTGTCCCGACTTGTCACTTATTGTACAAACTTGTCCCGACATGTCCTGACTTGTCCTGACTTGTCCCGACTTGTCCCGACTTGTCCCGACTTGTCCCGACTCCTCCCGACTTGTTCCGACATGTCTAATTTTATCCCGACTTGTTCCGACTTCTTTCGACTTTTTTCGACTTGTCCTGACTTGTTTCGATACGTCCCGACTTCTCTCGACTTGTCCCGACTTGTCCTGGCTTGTCCCGACTTGTACCAACTTGTACCGACTTGTCCCGACTTGTCCCGGTTTGTCCAAACTTGTCCCGATTTGTAACGACTTGTCCCGACTTGTACCGACTTGTCCCGACTTGTCCCGACTTGTCCAGACTTGTCCCGACTTGTCCCAACGTGTCCCATATTGTCCAAACTTGTCCCGACTTGTCACTTATTGTACAAACTTGTCCCGACTTGTCACTTATTGTACAATCTTGTCCCGACATGTCCTGACTTGTCCCGACTTGTCCCGACTTGTCCCGACTTGTTCCGACTTGTCCCGACTTGTTCCGACATGTCTAATTTTATCCCGACTTGTCCCGACTTGTCCTGACTTGTCCCGACTTCTTTCGACTTTTTTCGACTTGTCCTGACTTGTTTCGATATGTCCCGACTTCTCTCGACTTGTCCCGACTTGTCCTGGCTTGTCCCGACTTGTACCAACTTGTACCGACTTGTCCCGACTTGTCCCGGTTTGTCCAAACTTGTCCCGACTTGTACCGACTTGTCCCGACTTGTCCTGACTTGTCCCGACTTCTTTCGACTTTGTTCGACTTGTCCTGACTTGTTTCGATATGTCTCGACTTGTCCCAACTTGTACCGACTTGTCCCGACTTGTCCCGGTTTGTCCAAACTTGTCCCGACTTGTACCGACTTGTCCCGACTTGTACCGACTTGTCCCGACTTGTCCCGACTTGTACCGACTTGTTCCGACTTGTTCTAACTTGTCACGCCATGTCCCGACTTGTCCTGACTTGTATCGACTTGTCCCGACTTGTCTCGACTTGTCCCGGATTGTCCGAACTTGTCCCGACTTGTCCCGACTTGTCCTGACTTGTCCCGACTTGTTCCGACATGTCTAATCTTATCCCGACTTGTCCCGACTTGTCCTGACTTGTCCCGACTTCTTTCGACTTTGTTCGACTTGTCCTGACTTGTTTCGATATGTCTCGACTTGTACCGACTTGTCCCGACTTGTCCCGGTTTGTCCAAACTTGTCCCGACTTTTACCGACTTGTCCCGACTTGTACCGACTTGTCCCGACTTGTCCCGACTTGTACCGACTTGTTCCGACTTGTTCTAACTTGTCACGCCATGTCCCGACTTGTCCTGACTTGTATCGACTTGTCCCGACTTGTCTCGACTTGTCCCGGATTGTCCTAACTTGTCCCGACTTGTACCGACTTGTCCCGACTTAAACCGACTTGTCCCGACTTGTCCCTTATTGTCCAAACTTGTCGCGACTCGTCACTTATTGTACAAACTTGTCCCGACATGTCCTGACTTGTCCTGACTTGTCCCGACTTGTCCCGACTTGTCCCGACTTGTCCCGACTTGTTCCGACATGTCTAATTTTATCCCGACTTGTCCCGACTTGTCCTGACTTGTCCCGACTTCTTTCGACTTGTTTCGACTTGTCCTGACTTGTTTCGATATGTCCCGACTTCTCTCGACTTGTCCCGACTTGTCCTGGTTTGTCCCGACTTGTACCAACTTGTACCGACTTGTCCCGACTTGTCCCGGTTTGTCCAAACTTGTCCCGACTTGTACCGACTTGTCCCGAATTGTCCTGACTTGTCCCGACTTGTCCCGACTTGTCCCGACTTGTCCCGACTTGTTCCGACATGTCTAAACTTTTCCCGACTTGTCCCGACTTGTCCTGACTTGTCCCGACTTCTTTCGACTTTGTTCGACTTGTCCTGACTTGTTTCGATATGTCTCGACTTGTCCCAACTTGTACCGACTTGTCCCGACTTGTCCCGGTTTGTCCAAACTTGTCCCGACTTGTACCGACTTGTCCCGACTTGTACCGACTTGTCCCGACTTGTCCCGACTTGTACCGACTTGTTCCGACTTGTTCTAACTTGTCACGCCATGTCCCGACTTGTCCTGACTTGTTCCGACTTGTCCCGACTCGTGTTGACTTGTTCTCACTTGTCCCGACTTGTCCCGACTTGTCCCGACTTCTTTCGACTTTGTTCGACTTGTCCTGACTTGTTTCGATATGTCTCGACTTGTCCCAACTTGTACCGACTTGTCCCGACTTGTCCCGGTTTGTCCAAACTTGTCCCGACTTGTACCGACTTGTCCCGACTTGTACCGACTTGTCCCGACTTGTCCCGACTTGTACCGACTTGTCCTGACTTGTTCCGACTTGTCCTGACTCGTGTTGACTTGTTCTCACTTGTCCCGAATTGTCCCGACTTGTCCAGACTTGTCCCAACTTGTCCCGGCTTGTTCTGACTTGTTCTTACTTGTCACGCCATGTCCCGACTTGTACTGACTTGTCCCGACTTGTCCCGGCTTGTCCCGACTTGTTCCGACATGTCTAATTTTATCCCGACTTGTCCCGACTTGTCCTGACTTGTCCCGACTTCTTTCGACTTTTTTCGACTTGTCCTGACTTGTTTCGATATGTCCCGACTTCTCTCGACTTGTCCCGACTTGTCCTGGCTTGTCCCGACTTGTACCAACTTGTACCGACTTGTCCCGACTTGTCCCGGTTTGTCCAAACTTGTCCCGACTTGTACCGACTTGTCCCGACTTGTCCTGACTTGTCCCGACTTCTTTCGACTTTGTTCGACTTGTCCTGACTTGTTTCGATATGTCTCGACTTGTCCCAACTTGTACCGACTTGTCCCGACTTGTTCCGACATGTCTAATTTTATCCCGACTTGTCCCGACTTGTCCTGACTTGTCCCGACTTCTTTCGACTTTTTTCGACTTGTCCTGACTTGTTTCGATATGTCCCGACTTCTCTCGACTTGTCCCGACTTGTCCTGGCTTGTCCCGACTTGTACCAACTTGTACCGACTTGTCCCGACTTGTCCCGGTTTGTCCAAACTTGTCCCGACTTGTACCGACTTGTCCCGACTTGTCCTGACTTGTCCCGACTTCTTTCGACTTTGTTCGACTTGTCCTGACTTGTTTCGATATGTCTCGACTTGTCCCAACTTGTACCGACTTGTCCCGACTTGTCCCGGTTTGTCCAAACTTGTCCCGACTTGTACCGACTTGTCCCGACTTGTACCGACTTGTCCCGACTTGTCCCGACTTGTACCGACTTGTTCCGACTTGTTCTAACTTGTCACGCCATGTCCCGACTTGTCCTGACTTGTATCGACTTGTCCCGACTTGTCTCGACTTGTCCCGGATTGTCCAAACTTGTCCCGACATGTCCCGACTTGTCCTGACTTGTCCCGACTTGTTCTGACATGTCTAATCTTATCCCGACTTGTCCCGACTTGTCCTGACTTGTCCCGACTTCTTTCGACTTTGTTCGACTTGTCCTGACTTGTTTCGATATGTCTCGACTTGTACCGACTTGTCCCGACTTGTCCCGGTTTGTCCAAACTTGTCCCGACTTGTACCGACTTGTCCCAACTTGTACCGACTTGTCCCGACTTGTCCCGACTTGTACCGACTTGTTCCGACTTGTTCTAACTTGTCACGCCATGTCCCGACTTGTCCTGACTTGTATCGACTTGTCCCGACTTGTCTCGACTTGTCCCGGATTGTCCTAACTTGTCCCGACTTGTACCGACTTGTCCCGACTCAAACCGACTTGTCCCGACTTGTCCCTTATTGTCCAAACTTGTCCCGACTCGTCACTTATTGTACAAACTTGTCCCGACATGTCCTGACTTGTCCTGACTTGTCCCGACTTGTCCCGACTTGTCCCGACTTGTCCCGACTTGTTCCGACATGTCTAATTTTATCCCGACTTGTCCCGACTTGTCCTGACTTGTCCCGACTTCTTTCGACTTGTTTCGACTTGTCCTGACTTGTTTCGATATGTCCCGACTTCTCTCGACTTGTCCTGACTTGTCCTGGCTTGTCCCGACTTGTACCAACTTGTACCGACTTGTCCCGACTTGTCCCGGTTTATCCAAACTTGTCCCGACTTGTACCGACTTGTCCCGAATTGTCCTGACTTGTCCCGACTTGTCCCGACTTGTCCCGACTTGTCCCGACTTGTTCCGACATGTCTAAACTTATCCGGACTTGTCCCGACTTGTCCTGACTTGTCCCGACTTCTTTCGACTTTGTTCGACTTGTCCTGACTTGTTTCGATATGTCTCGACTTGTCCCAACTTGTACCGACTTGTCCCGACTTGTCCCGGTTTGTCCAAACTTGTCCCGACTTGTACCGACTTGTCCCGACTTGTACCGACTTGTCCCGACTTGTCCCGACTTGTACCGACTTGTTCCGACTTGTTCTAACTTGTCACGCCATGTCCCGACTTGTCCTGACTTGTTCCGACTTGTCCCGACTCGTGTTGACTTGTTCTCACTTGTCCCGACTTGTCCCGACTTGTCCCGACTTCTTTCGACTTTGTTCGACTTGTCCTGACTTGTTTCGATATGTCTCGACTTGTCCCAACTTGTACCGACTTGTCCCGACTTGTCCCGGTTTGTCCAAACTTGTCCCGACTTGTACCGACTTGTCCCGACTTGTCCCGACTTGTACCGACTTGTTCCGACTTGTTCTAACTTGTCACGCCATGTCCCGACTTGTCCTGACTTGTTCCGACTTGTCCTGACTCGTGTTGACTTGTTCTCACTTGTCCCGACTTGTCCCGACTTGTCCAGACTTGTCCCAACTTGTCCCGGCTTGTTCTGACTTGTTCTTACTTGTCACGCCATGTCCCGACTTCTACTGACTTGTCCCGACTTGTCCCGGCTTGTTCTGACTTGTTCTAACTTGTCAGGCCATGTCCCGACTTGTTCCGACTTGAACCGACTTGTCCAGACTTGTACCGACTTGTCCCGACCTGTCCCGACTTGTCCCGACTTGTCTCGACTTGTCCCGGATTGTCCAAACTTGTCCCAACTTGTACCGACTTGTCCCGACTTGTACCGACTTGTCCCGGATTGTCACAACTTGTACCGACTTGTCCCAACGTGTCCCGTATTGTCCAAACTTTTTCCGACTTGAACCGACTTGTCCCGACTTGTCCAGACTTGTACCGACTTGTCCCGACCTGTCCCAGATTGTCCAAACTTGTCCCGACTTGTCCCGACTTGTCCCGACTTGTCCTGACTTGTCCTAACTTGTCCTGACTTGTACCGACTTGTCCTGACTTGTCCCGACTTGTTCTGACTTGTCCTGACTTGTTTCGACTTGTCCTGACTTGTCCCGACTTGTTTCGACTTGTGTCGACTTGTCCAGACTTGTCCTGACTTGTCACGACTTGTATCGACTTGTCCCGACTTGTCTCGACTTGTCCCGGATTGTCCAAACTTGTCCCGACTTGTACCGACTTGTCCCAACTTAAACCGACTTGTCCCAACTTGTCCCTTATTGTCCAAACTTGTCCCGACTTGTCACTTATTGTACAAACTCGTCCCGACATGTCCTGACTTGTCCTGACTTGTCCCGACTTGTCCCGACTTGTTCCGACATGTCTAATTTTATCCCGACTTGTCATGACTTGTCCTGACTTGTCCCGACTTCTTTCGAGTTTCTTCGACTTGTCCTGACTTGTTTCGATATGTCCCGACTTCTCTCGACTTGTCCCGACTTGTCCTGGCTTGTCCCGACTTGTACCAACTTGTACCGACTTGTCCCGACTTGTCAGGGTTTGTCCAAACTTGTCCCGACTTGTACCGACTTGTCCCGACTTGTACCGAATTGTCCCAACTTGTCCCGACTTGTCCAGACTTGTCCCGACTTGTCCCAACGTGTCCCGTATTGTCCAAACTTGTCCTGACTTGTCACTAATAGTACAAACTTGTCCCGACATGTCCTGACTTGTCCTGACTTGTCCCGACTTGTCCCGACTTGTCCCGACTTGTCCCGACTTGTTCCGACATGTCTAATCTTATCCCGACTTGTCCCGACTTGTCCTGACTTGTCCCGACTTCTTTCGACTTTTTTCGACTTGTCCTGACTTGTTTCGATATGTCTCGACTTGTACCGACTTGTCCCGGATTGTCACAACTTGTACTGACTTCTCCCTACGTGTCCCGTATTGTCCAAACTTTTCCCGACTTGAACCGACTTGTCCCGACTTGTCCAGACTTGTACCGACTTGTCCCGACCTGTCCCAGATTGTCCAAACTTGTCCCGACTTGTCCCGACTTGTCCCGACTTGTCCCGACTTGTTCTGACTTGTCCTGACTTGTTTCGACTTGTCCTGACTTGTCCCGACTTGTTTCGACTTGTGTCGACTTGTCCTGACTTGTCCTGACTTGTCACGACTTGTATCGACTTGTCCCGACTTGTCTCGACTTGTCCCGGATTGTCCAAACTTGTCCCGACTTGCACCGACTTGTCCCGACTTAAACCGACTTGTCCCGACTTGTCCCTTATTGTCCAAACTTGTCCCGACTTGTCACTTATTGTACAAACATGTCCCGACATGTCCTGACTTGTCCCGACTTGTCCCGACTTGTCCCGACTTGTTCCGACATGTCTAATTTTATCCCGACTTGTCCCGACTTGTCCTGACTTGTCCCGACTTCTTCCGACTTTTTTCGACATGTCCTGACTTGTTTCGATATGTCCCGACTTCTCTCGACTTGTCCCGACTTGTCCTGGCTTGTCCCGACTTGTACCAACTTGTACCGACTTGTCCCGACTTGTCCCGGTTTGTGTAAACTTGTCCCGACTTGTACCGACTTGTCCCGACTTGTACCGACTTGTCCCGACTTGTCCCGACTTGTCCCGACTTGTCCAGACTTGTCCCGACTTGTGCCAACGTGTCCCGTATTGTCCAAACTTGTCCCGACTTGTCACTTATTGTACAAACTTGTCCCGACATGTCCTGACTTGTCCTGACTTGTCCCGACCCTTCCCGACTTGTCCCGACTTGTCCCGACTTGTTCCGACATGTCTAATCTTATCCCGACTTGTCCCGACTTGTCCTGACTTGTCCCGACTTCTTTCGACTTTTTTCGACTTGTCCTGACTTGTTTCGATATGTCTCGACTCGTCCCAACTTGTACCGACTTGTCCCGACTTGTCCCGGTTTGTCCAAACTCGTCCCGACTTGTACCGACTTGTCCTGACTTGTACCGACTTGTTCCGACTTGTCCCGACTTGTACCGACTTGTTCCGACTTGTTCTAACTTGTCACGCCATGTCCCGACTTGTCCAGACTTGTCCCGACTTGTCCCGGCTTGTTCTGACTTGTTCTAACTTAACACGCCATGTCTCGACTTGTCCTGACTTGTTCCGACTTGTCCCGACTTGTCCCGGCTTGTTCTGACTTGTTCTTACTTGTCCCAAATTGTTCCGGCTTGCTCTGACTTGTTCTAACTTGTCACGCCATGTCCCGACTTGTCTCGACTTGTCCAGACCTGTCCCGACTTGTCCCGGCTTGTTCTGACTTGTTCTAACTTGTCACGCCATGTCCCGACTTGTTCCGACTTGAACCGACTTGTCCAGACTTGTACCGACTTGTCCCGACCTGTCCGGACTTGTCCCGACTTGTCTCGACTTGTCCCGGATTGTCCAAACTTGTCCCAACTTGTACCGACTTGTACCGACTTGTCCCGGATTGTCACAACTTGTACCGACTTGTCCCAACGTGTCCCGTATTGTCCAAACTTTTCCCGACTTGAACCGACTTGTCCCGACTTGTCCAGACTTGTACCGACTTGTCCCGACCTGTCCCAGATTGTCCAAACTTGTCCCGACTTGTCCCGACTTGTCCTGACTTGTCCCGACTTGTCCAGACTTGTCCCGACTTGTCCCGGCTTGTTCTGACTTGTTCTAACTTGTCACGCCATGTCTCGACTTGTCCTGACTTGTTCCGACTTGTCCCGACTTGTCCCGGCTTGTTCTGACTTGTTCTTACTTGTCCCAAATTGTTCCGGCTTGCTCTGACTTCTTCTAACTTGTCACGCCATGTCCCGCCTTGTCTCGACTTGTCCAGACCTGTCCCGACTTGTCCCGGCTTGTTCGGACTTGTTCTAACTTGTCACGCCATGTCCCGACTTGTTCCGACTTGAACCGACTTGTCCAGACTTGTACCGACTTGTCCCGACCTGTCCCGACTTGTCCCGACTTGTCTCGACTTGTCCCGGATTGTCCAAACTTGTCCCAACTTGTACCGACTTGTACCGACTTGTCCCGGATTGTCACAACTTGTACCGACTTGTCCCAACGTGTCCCGTATTGTCCAAACTTTTCCCGACTTGAACCGACTTGTCCCGACTTGTCCAGACTTGTACCGACTTGTCCCGACCTGTCCCAGATTGTCCAAACTTGTCCCAACTTGTCACGACTTGTCCCGACTTGTCCTGACTTGTCCTAACTTGTCCTGACTTGTTCTGACTTGTCCTGACTTGTCCCGACTTGTCCCGTTTTGTTTCGACTTGTTTCGACTTGTCCTGACTTGTCACGACTTGTCCCAGGTTGTCCAAACATGTCCCGACTTGTACCAACTTGTTCCGACTTGTCCCTTATTGTCCAAACTTATCCCGACGTTTCTCGACTTGTCCTGACTTGTCCCGACATGTCCCGACTTGTCCCGACTTGTCCCGACTTGTTCTGACACGTCACGTCTTATCCCGACTTGTCCCCACTTGTCCCGACTTGTCCCGACTTGTCCCGACTCGTCCTGACTTGTCCCGACTTCTTTCGACTTTTTTCGACTTGTCATGACTTGATTCGATTTGTCCCGACTTGTCTCGACTTGTCATGACTTGTCCTGACTTGTACCGACTTGTCCCAACTTGTACCGACTTGTCCCGACTTGTCCCGGTTCGTCCAAACTTTTCCCGACTTGTACCGACTTGTCCCGACTTTAACCGACTTGTCCCGACTTGTCCCGACTTGTCCCGACTTGTCTCGACTTGTCCCTACTTGTTCTGATTTGTCACGTATTGTCCCGACCTGTCCGGACTTGTCCTGACCTGTCCCGAATTGTCCCGACTTGTCCCAACTTGTCCCGACTTATCCCGACTTGTCCTGACTTGTCCTGACTTGTCCTGACTTGTCCTAACTTGTCCCAACTCGTCTCGACTTGTTCCGACTTGTCCCGACTTGTACCGACTTGTCTTGACTTGTCCCGACTTGTCCAGTACTGTCCAAACTTTTCCCGACTCCAACCGACTTGTCCCGACATGTCCTGACTTGTGCAGACTTGTCCCGACCTGTCTCAGATTGTTCAAACTCGTCCCGACTTGTCCCGACTTGTCCTGACTTGTCCTGACTTGTCACGACTTGTCCCAACTTGTACCGACTTGTCCTGACTTGTCCCGACTTGTTCTGACTTGTCCTGACTTGTCCCGACTTGTCCTGACTTGTCCCGACTTGTTTCGACTTGTGTCGACTTGTCCTGACTTGTCCTGACTTGTCACGACTTGTATCGACTTGTCCCGACTTGTCTCGACTTGTCCCGGATTGTTCAAACTTGTCCCGACTTGTACCGACTTGTCCCGACTTGTACCGACTTGTCCCGACTTGTCCCTTATTGTCCAAACTTGTCCCGAATTGTCACTTATTGTACAAACTTGTCCCGACATGTCCTGACTTGTCCTGACTTGTCCCGACTTGTCCCGTTTTGTCCCGACTTGTCCCGACTTGTTCCGACATGTCTAATTTTATCCCGACTTGTCCCGACTTGTCCTGACTTCTCCCGACTTCTTTCGACTTTTTTCGACTTGTCCTGACTTGTTTCGATATGTCCCTACTTGTCTCGACTTGTCCCGACTTGTCCCAACTTGTACCGACTTGTCCCGACTTGTCCCGGTTTGTCAAAACTTGTCCTGACTTGTACCGACTTGTCCCGACTTGTACCGACTTGTCCCGACTTGTTCCGACTTGTTCTAACTTGTCACGCCATGTCCCGACTTGTCCTGACTTGTTCCGACTTGTCCCGACTCGTCTTGACTTGTTCTCACTTGTCCCGACTTGTCCCGACTTGTCCAGACTTGTCCCGACTTGTCCCGGCTTGTTCTGACTTGTTCTAACTTGTCCCAAATTGATCCGGCTTGTTCTGACTTGTTCTAACTTGTCACGCCATGTCCCGACTTGTACTGACTTGTCCCGACTTGTCTCGACTTGTCTAGACTTGTCCCGACTTGTCCCGACTTGTTCTGACTTGTTCTAACTTGTTACGCCATGTCCCGACTTGTCCTGACTTGTATCGACTTGTCCCGACTTGTCTCGACTTGTCCCGGATTGTCCAAACTTGTCCCGACATGTCCCGACTTGTCCTGACTTGTCCCGACTTGTTCCGACATGTCTAATCTTATCCCGACTTGTCTCGACTTGTCCTGACTTGTCCCGACTTCTTTCGACTTTGTTCGACTTGTCCTGACTTGTTTCGATATGTCTCGACTTGTACCGACTTGTCCCGACTTGTCCCGGTTTGTCCAAACTTGTCCCGACTTGTACCGACTTGTCCCGACTTGTACCGACTTGTCCCGACTTGTCCCGACTTGTACCGACTTGTTCCGACTTGTTCTAACTTGTCACGCCATGTCCCGACTTGTCCTGACTTGTATCGACTTGTCCCGACTTGTCTCGACTTGTCCCGGATTGTCCTAACTTGTCCCGACTTGTACCGACTTGTCCCGACTTAAACCGACTTGTCCCGACTTGTCCCTCATTGTCCAAACTTGTCCCGACTCGTCACTTATTGTACAAACTTGTCCCGACATGTCCTGACTTGTCCTGACTTGTCCCGACTTGTCCCGACTTGTCCCGACTTGTCCCGACTTGTTCCGACATGTCTAATTTTATCCCGACTTGTCCCGACTTGTCCTGACTTGTCCCGACTTCTTTCGACTTGTTTCGACTTGTCCTGACTTGTTTCGATATGTCCCGACTTCTCTCGACTTGTCCTGACTTGTCCTGGCTTGTCCCGACTTGTACCAACTTGTACCGACTTGTCCCGACTTGTCCCGGTTTGTCCAAACTTGTCCCGACTTGTACCGACTTGTCCCGAATTGTCCTGACTTGTCCCGACTTGTCCCGACTTGTCCCGACTTGTCCCGACTTGTTCCGACATGTCTAAACTTATCCGGACTTGTCCCGACTTGCCCTGACTTGTCCCGACTTCTTTCGACTTTGTTCGACTTGTCCTGACTTGTTTCGATGTCTCGACTTGTCCCAACTTGTACCGACTTGTCCCGACTTGTCCCGGTTTGTCCAAACTTGTCCCGACTTGTACCGACTTGTCCCGACTTGTACCGACTTGTCCCGACTTGTCCCGACTTGTACCGACTTGTTCCGACTTGTTCTAACTTGTCACGCCATGTCCCGACTTGTCCTGACTTGTTCCGACTTGTCCCGACTCGTGTTGACTTGTTCTCACTTGTCCCGACTTGTCCCGACTTGTCCCGACTTCTTTCGACTTTGTTCGACTTGTCCTGACTTGTTTCGATATGTCTCGACTTGTCCCAACTTGTACCGACTTGTCCCGACTTGTCCCGGTTTGTCCAAACTTGTCCCGACTTGTACCGACTTGTCCCGACTTGTCCCGACTTGTACCGACTTGTTCCGACTTGTTCTAACTTGTCACGCCTTGTCCCGACTTGTCCTGACTTGTTCCGACTTGTCCTGACTCGTGTTGACTCGTTCTCACTTGTCCCGACTTGTCCCGACTTGTCCAGACTTGTCCCAACTTGTCCCGGCTTGTTCTGACTTGTTCTTACTTGTCACGCCATGTCCCGACCTGTACTGACTTGTCCCGACTTGTCCCGGCTTGTTCTGACTTGTTCTAACTTGTCAGGCCATGTCCCGACTTGTTCCGACTTGAACCGACTTGTCCAGACTTGCACCGACTTGTCCCGACCTGTCCCGACTTGTCCCGACTTGTCTCGACTTGTCCCGACTCGTCCTGACTTGTCCTAACTTGTCCTGACTTGTTCTGACTTGTCCTGACTTGTCCCGACTTGTCCCGTTTTGTTTCGACTTGTTTCGACTTGTCCTGACTTGTCACGACTTGTCCCAGGTTGTCCAAACATGTCCCGACTTGTACCAACTTGTTCCGACTTGTCCCTTATTGTCCAAACTTATCCCGACATTTCTCGACTTGTCCTGACTTGTCCCGACTTGTCCCGACTTGTCCCGACTTGTCCCGACTTGTTCTGACACGTCACGTCTTATCCCGACTTGTCCCCACTTGTCCCGACTTGTCCCGACTTGTCCTGGCTTGTCCCGACTTCTTTCGACTTTTTTCAGCTTGTCATGACTTGATTCGATTTGTCCCGACTTGTCTCGACTTGTACCGACTTGTCCCGACCTGTCCCGACTTGTCCCGACTTGTCTCGTCTTGTCCCGGATTGTCCAAACTTGTCCCAACTTGTACCGACTTGTCCCGACTTGTCCAGACTTGTACCGACTTGTCCCGACCTGTCCCAGATTGTCCAAACTTGTCCCGACTTGTCCCGACTTGTCCCGACTCGTCCTGACTTGTCCTAACTTGTCCTGACTTGTTCTGACTTGTCCTGACTTGTCCCGACTTGTCCCGTTTTGTTTCGACTTGTTTCGACTTGTCCTGACTTGTCACGACTTGTCCCAGGTTGTCCAAACATGTCCCGACTTGTACCAACTTGTTCCGACTTGTCCCTTATTGTCCAAACTTATCCCGACATTTCTCGACTTGTCCTGACTTGTCCCGACTTGTCCCGACTTGTCCCGACTTGTCCCGACTTGTTCTGACACGTCACGTCTTATCCCGACTTGTCCCCACTTGTCCCGACTTGTCCCGACTTGTCCTGACTTGTCCCGACTTCTTTCGATTTTTTTCAGCTTGTCATGACTTGATTCGATTTGTCCCGACTTGTCCCGACTTGTACTGACTTGTCCCGACTTGTCTCGACTTGTCTAGACTTGTCCCGACTTGTCCCGACTTGTTCTGACTTGTTCTAACTTGTTACGCCATGTCCCGACTTGTCCTGACTTGTATCGACTTGTCCCGACTTGTCTCGACTTGTCCCGGATTGTCCAAACTTGTCCCGACATGTCCCGACTTGTACTGACTTGTCCCGACTTGTCTCGACTTGTCTAGACTTGTCCCGACTTGTACCGACTTGTTCCGACTTGTTCTAACTTGTCACGCCATGTCCCGACTTGTCCTGACTTGTATCGACTTGTCCCGACTTGTCTCGACTTGTCCCGGATTGTCCAAACTTGTCCCGACATGTCCCGACTTGTCCTGACTTGTCCCGACTTGTTCCGACATGTCTAATCTTATCCCGACTTGTCTCGACTTGTCCTGACTTGTCCCGACTTCTTTCGACTTTGTTCGACTTGTCCTGACTTGTTTCGATATGTCTCGACTTGTACCGACTTGTCCCGACTTGTCCCGGTTTGTCCAAACTTGTCCCGACTTGTACCGACTTGTCCCGACTTGTACCGACTTGTCCCGACTTGTCCCGACTTGTACCGACTTGTTCCGACTTGTTCTAACTTGTCACGCCATGTCCCGACTTGTCCTGACTTGTATCGACTTGTCCCGACTTGTCTCGACTTGTCCCGGATTGTCCTAACTTGTCCCGACTTGTACCGACTTGTCCCGACTTAAACCGACTTGTCCCGACTTGTCCCTCATTGTCCAAACTTGTCCCGACTCGTCACTTATTGTACAAACTTGTCCCGACATGTCCTGACTTGTCCTGACTTGTCCCGACTTGTCCCGACTTGTCCCGACTTGTCCCGACTTGTTCCGACATGTCTAATTTTATCCCGACTTGTCCCGACTTGTCCTGACTTGTCCCGACTTCTTTCGACTTGTTTCGACTTGTCCTGACTTGTTTCGATATGTCCCGACTTCTCTCGACTTGTCCTGACTTGTCCTGGCTTGTCCCGACTTGTACCAACTTGTACCGACTTGTCCCGACTTGTCCCGGTTTGTCCAAACTTGTCCCGACTTGTACCGACTTGTCCCGAATTGTCCTGACTTGTCCCGACTTGTCCCGACTTGTCCCGACTTGTCCCGACTTGTTCCGACATGTCTAAACTTATCCGGACTTGTCCCGACTTGCCCTGACTTGTCCCGACTTCTTTCGACTTTGTTCGACTTGTCCTGACTTGTTTCGATGTCTCGACTTGTCCCAACTTGTACCGACTTGTCCCGACTTGTCCCGGTTTGTCCAAACTTGTCCCGACTTGTACCGACTTGTCCCGACTTGTACCGACTTGTCCCGACTTGTCCCGACTTGTACCGACTTGTTCCGACTTGTTCTAACTTGTCACGCCATGTCCCGACTTGTCCTGACTTGTTCCGACTTGTCCCGACTCGTGTTGACTTGTTCTCACTTGTCCCGACTTGTCCCGACTTGTCCCGACTTCTTTCGACTTTGTTCGACTTGTCCTGACTTGTTTCGATATGTCTCGACTTGTCCCAACTTGTACCGACTTGTCCCGACTTGTCCCGGTTTGTCCAAACTTGTCCCGACTTGTACCGACTTGTCCCGACTTGTCCCGACTTGTACCGACTTGTTCCGACTTGTTCTAACTTGTCACGCCTTGTCCCGACTTGTCCTGACTTGTTCCGACTTGTCCTGACTCGTGTTGACTCGTTCTCACTTGTCCCGACTTGTCCCGACTTGTCCAGACTTGTCCCAACTTGTCCCGGCTTGTTCTGACTTGTTCTTACTTGTCACGCCATGTCCCGACCTGTACTGACTTGTCCCGACTTGTCCCGGCTTGTTCTGACTTGTTCTAACTTGTCAGGCCATGTCCCGACTTGTTCCGACTTGAACCGACTTGTCCAGACTTGCACCGACTTGTCCCGACCTGTCCCGACTTGTCCCGACTTGTCTCGACTTGTCCCGACTCGTCCTGACTTGTCCTAACTTGTCCTGACTTGTTCTGACTTGTCCTGACTTGTCCCGACTTGTCCCGTTTTGTTTCGACTTGTTTCGACTTGTCCTGACTTGTCACGACTTGTCCCAGGTTGTCCAAACATGTCCCGACTTGTACCAACTTGTTCCGACTTGTCCCTTATTGTCCAAACTTATCCCGACATTTCTCGACTTGTCCTGACTTGTCCCGACTTGTCCCGACTTGTCCCGACTTGTCCCGACTTGTTCTGACACGTCACGTCTTATCCCGACTTGTCCCCACTTGTCCCGACTTGTCCCGACTTGTCCTGGCTTGTCCCGACTTCTTTCGACTTTTTTCAGCTTGTCATGACTTGATTCGATTTGTCCCGACTTGTCTCGACTTGTACCGACTTGTCCCGACCTGTCCCGACTTGTCCCGACTTGTCTCGTCTTGTCCCGGATTGTCCAAACTTGTCCCAACTTGTACCGACTTGTCCCGACTTGTCCAGACTTGTACCGACTTGTCCCGACCTGTCCCAGATTGTCCAAACTTGTCCCGACTTGTCCCGACTTGTCCCGACTCGTCCTGACTTGTCCTAACTTGTCCTGACTTGTTCTGACTTGTCCTGACTTGTCCCGACTTGTCCCGTTTTGTTTCGACTTGTTTCGACTTGTCCTGACTTGTCACGACTTGTCCCAGGTTGTCCAAACATGTCCCGACTTGTACCAACTTGTTCCGACTTGTCCCTTATTGTCCAAACTTATCCCGACATTTCTCGACTTGTCCTGACTTGTCCCGACTTGTCCCGACTTGTCCCGACTTGTCCCGACTTGTTCTGACACGTCACGTCTTATCCCGACTTGTCCCCACTTGTCCCGACTTGTCCCGACTTGTCCTGACTTGTCCCGACTTCTTTCGATTTTTTTCAGCTTGTCATGACTTGATTCGATTTGTCCCGACTTGTCCCGACTTGTACTGACTTGTCCCGACTTGTCTCGACTTGTCTAGACTTGTCCCGACTTGTCCCGACTTGTTCTGACTTGTTCTAACTTGTTACGCCATGTCCCGACTTGTCCTGACTTGTATCGACTTGTCCCGACTTGTCTCGACTTGTCCCGGATTGTCCAAACTTGTCCCGACATGTCCCGACTTGTACTGACTTGTCCCGACTTGTCTCGACTTGTCTAGACTTGTCCCGACTTGTACCGACTTGTTCCGACTTGTTCTAACTTGTCACGCCATGTCCCGACTTGTCCTGACTTGTATCGACTTGTCCCGACTTGTCTCGACTTGTCCCGGATTGTCCAAACTTGTCCCGACATGTCCCGACTTGTCCTGACTTGTCCCGACTTGTTCCGACATGTCTAATCTTATCCCGACTTGTCTCGACTTGTCCTGACTTGTCCCGACTTCTTTCGACTTTGTTCGACTTGTCCTGACTTGTTTCGATATGTCTCGACTTGTACCGACTTGTCCCGACTTGTCCCGGTTTGTCCAAACTTGTCCCGACTTGTACCGACTTGTCCCGACTTGTACCGACTTGTCCCGACTTGTCCCGACTTGTACCGACTTGTTCCGACTTGTTCTAACTTGTCACGCCATGTCCCGACTTGTCCTGACTTGTATCGACTTGTCCCGACTTGTCTCGACTTGTCCCGGATTGTCCTAACTTGTCCCGACTTGTACCGACTTGTCCCGACTTAAACCGACTTGTCCCGACTTGTCCCTCATTGTCCAAACTTGTCCCGACTCGTCACTTATTGTACAAACTTGTCCCGACATGTCCTGACTTGTCCTGACTTGTCCCGACTTGTCCCGACTTGTCCCGACTTGTCCCGACTTGTTCCGACATGTCTAATTTTATCCCGACTTGTCCCGACTTGTCCTGACTTGTCCCGACTTCTTTCGACTTGTTTCGACTTGTCCTGACTTGTTTCGATATGTCCCGACTTCTCTCGACTTGTCCTGACTTGTCCTGGCTTGTCCCGACTTGTACCAACTTGTACCGACTTGTCCCGACTTGTCCCGGTTTGTCCAAACTTGTCCCGACTTGTACCGACTTGTCCCGAATTGTCCTGACTTGTCCCGACTTGTCCCGACTTGTCCCGACTTGTCCCGACTTGTTCCGACATGTCTAAACTTATCCGGACTTGTCCCGACTTGCCCTGACTTGTCCCGACTTCTTTCGACTTTGTTCGACTTGTCCTGACTTGTTTCGATGTCTCGACTTGTCCCAACTTGTACCGACTTGTCCCGACTTGTCCCGGTTTGTCCAAACTTGTCCCGACTTGTACCGACTTGTCCCGACTTGTACCGACTTGTCCCGACTTGTCCCGACTTGTACCGACTTGTTCCGACTTGTTCTAACTTGTCACGCCATGTCCCGACTTGTCCTGACTTGTTCCGACTTGTCCCGACTCGTGTTGACTTGTTCTCACTTGTCCCGACTTGTCCCGACTTGTCCCGACTTCTTTCGACTTTGTTCGACTTGTCCTGACTTGTTTCGATATGTCTCGACTTGTCCCAACTTGTACCGACTTGTCCCGACTTGTCCCGGTTTGTCCAAACTTGTCCCGACTTGTACCGACTTGTCCCGACTTGTCCCGACTTGTACCGACTTGTTCCGACTTGTTCTAACTTGTCACGCCTTGTCCCGACTTGTCCTGACTTGTTCCGACTTGTCCTGACTCGTGTTGACTCGTTCTCACTTGTCCCGACTTGTCCCGACTTGTCCAGACTTGTCCCAACTTGTCCCGGCTTGTTCTGACTTGTTCTTACTTGTCACGCCATGTCCCGACCTGTACTGACTTGTCCCGACTTGTCCCGGCTTGTTCTGACTTGTTCTAACTTGTCAGGCCATGTCCCGACTTGTTCCGACTTGAACCGACTTGTCCAGACTTGCACCGACTTGTCCCGACCTGTCCCGACTTGTCCCGACTTGTCTCGACTTGTCCCGACTCGTCCTGACTTGTCCTAACTTGTCCTGACTTGTTCTGACTTGTCCTGACTTGTCCCGACTTGTCCCGTTTTGTTTCGACTTGTTTCGACTTGTCCTGACTTGTCACGACTTGTCCCAGGTTGTCCAAACATGTCCCGACTTGTACCAACTTGTTCCGACTTGTCCCTTATTGTCCAAACTTATCCCGACATTTCTCGACTTGTCCTGACTTGTCCCGACTTGTCCCGACTTGTCCCGACTTGTCCCGACTTGTTCTGACACGTCACGTCTTATCCCGACTTGTCCCCACTTGTCCCGACTTGTCCCGACTTGTCCTGGCTTGTCCCGACTTCTTTCGACTTTTTTCAGCTTGTCATGACTTGATTCGATTTGTCCCGACTTGTCTCGACTTGTACCGACTTGTCCCGACCTGTCCCGACTTGTCCCGACTTGTCTCGTCTTGTCCCGGATTGTCCAAACTTGTCCCAACTTGTACCGACTTGTCCCGACTTGTCCAGACTTGTACCGACTTGTCCCGACCTGTCCCAGATTGTCCAAACTTGTCCCGACTTGTCCCGACTTGTCCCGACTCGTCCTGACTTGTCCTAACTTGTCCTGACTTGTTCTGACTTGTCCTGACTTGTCCCGACTTGTCCCGTTTTGTTTCGACTTGTTTCGACTTGTCCTGACTTGTCACGACTTGTCCCAGGTTGTCCAAACATGTCCCGACTTGTACCAACTTGTTCCGACTTGTCCCTTATTGTCCAAACTTATCCCGACATTTCTCGACTTGTCCTGACTTGTCCCGACTTGTCCCGACTTGTCCCGACTTGTCCCGACTTGTTCTGACACGTCACGTCTTATCCCGACTTGTCCCCACTTGTCCCGACTTGTCCCGACTTGTCCTGACTTGTCCCGACTTCTTTCGATTTTTTTCAGCTTGTCATGACTTGATTCGATTTGTCCCGACTTGTCTCGACTTGTACCGACTTGTCCCGACCTGTCCCGACTTGTCCCGACTTGTCTCGTCTTGTCCCGGATTGTCCAAACTTGTCCCAACTTGTACCGACTTGTACCGACTTGTCCCGGATTGTCACAACTTGTACCGACTTGTCCCAACGTGTCCCGTAATGTCCAAACTTTTCCCGACTTGAACCGACTTGTCCCGACTTGTCCAGACTTGTACCGACTTGTCCCGACCTGTCCCAGATTGTCCAAACTTGTCCCGACTTGTCCCGACTTGTCCTGACTTGTCCTAACTTGTCCTGACTTGTCCCGACTTGTCCCGACTTGTACCGACTTGTTCCGACTTGTTCTAACTTGTCACGCCATGTCCCGACTTGTCCAGACTTGTCCCGACTTGTCCCGGCTTGTTCTGACTTGTTCTAACTTGTCACGCCATGTCTCGACTTGTCCTGACTTGTTCCGACTTGTCCCGACATGTCCCGGCTTGTTTTGACTTGTTCTTACTTGTCCCAAATTGTTCCAGCTTGCTCTGACTTGTTCTAACTTGTTACGCCATGTCCCGACTTGTCTCGACTTGTCCAGACCTGTCCCGACTTGTCCCAGCTTGTTCTGACTTGTTCTAACTTGTCACGCCATGTCCCGACTTGTTCCGACTTGAACCGACTTGTCCAGACTTGTACCGACTTGTCCCGACCTGTCCCGACTTGTCCCGACTTGTCTCGACTTGTCCCGGATTGTCCAAACTTGTCCCAACTTGTACCGACTTGTACCGACTTGTCCCGGATTGTCACAACTTGTACCGACTTGTCCCAACGTGTCCCGTATTGTCCAAACTTTTCCCGACTTGAACCGACTTGTCCCGACTTGTCCAGACTTGTCCCGACTTGTCCCGACTTGTCCTGACTTGTCCTAACTTGTCCTGACTTGTTCTGACTTGTCCTGACTTGTCCCGACTTGTCCCGTTTTGTTTCGACTTGTTTCGACTTGTCCTGACTTGTCACGACTTGTCCCAGGTTGTCCAAACATGTCCCGACTTGTACCGACTTGTTCCGACTTGTTCTAACTTGTCACGCCATGTCCCGACTTGTCCAGACTTGTCCCGACTTGTCCCGGCTTGTTCTGACTTGTTCTAACTTGTCACGCCATGTCTCGACTTGTCCTGACTTGTTCCGACTTGTCCCGACTTGTCCCGGCTTGTTCTGACTTGTTCTTTCTTGTCCCAAATTGTTCCGGCTTGCTCTGACTTGTTCTAACTTGTCACGCCATGTCCCGACTTGTCTCGACTTGTCCAGACCTGTCCCGACTTGTCCCGGCTTGTTCTGACTTGTTCTAACTTGTCACGCCATGTCCCGACTTGTTCCGACTTGAACCGACTTGTCCAGACTTGTACCGACTTGTCCCGACCTGTCCCGACTTGTTCCGACTTGTCCAGACTTGTACCGACTTGTCCCGACCTGTCCCAGATTGTCCAAACTTGTCCCGACTTGTCCCGACTTGTCCCGACTTGTCCTGACTTGTCCTAACTTGTCCTGACTTGTTCTGACTTGTCCTGACTTGTCCCGACTTGTCCCGTTTTGTTTCGACTTGTTTCGACTTGTCCTGACTTGTCACGACTTGTCCCAGGTTGTCCAAACATGTCCCGACTTGTACCAACTTGTTCCGACTTGTCCCTTATTGTCCAAACTTATCCCGACATTTCTCGACTTGTCCTGACTTGTCCCGACATGTCCCGACTTGTCCCGACTTGTCCCGACTTGTTCTGACACGTCACGTCTTATCCCGACTTGTCCCCACTTGTCCCGACTTGTCCCGACTTGTCCCGACTTGTCCTGACTTGTCCCGACTTCTTTCGACTTTTTTCGACTTGTCATGACTTGATTCGATTTGTCCCGACTTGTCTCGACTTGTCCCGGATTGTCCAAACTTGTCCCAACTTGTACCGACTTGTACCGACTTGTCCCGGATTGTCACAACTTGTACCGACTTGTCCCAACGTGTCCCGTATTGTCCAAACTTTTCCCGACTTGAACCGACTTGTCCCGACTTGTCCAGACTTGTACCGACTTGTCCCGACCTGTCCCAGATTGTCCAAACTTGTCCCAACTTGTCCCGACTTGTCCCGACTTGTCCTGACTTGTCCTAACTTGTCCTGACTTGTTCTGACTTGTCCTGACTTGTCCCGACTTGTCCCGTTTTGTTTCGACTTGTTTCGACTTGTCCTGACTTGTCACGACTTGTCCCAGGTTGTCCAAACATGTCCCGACTTGTACCAACTTGTTCCGACTTGTCCCTTATTGTCCAAACTTATCCCGACGTTTCTCGACTTGTCCTGACTTGTCCCGACATGTCCCGACTTGTCCCGACTTGTCCCGACTTGTTCTGACACGTCACGTCTTATCTCGACTTGTCCCCACTTGTCCCGACTTGTCCCGACTTGTCCCGACTCGTCCTAACTTGTCCCGACTTCTTTCGACTTTTTTCGACTTGTCATGACTTGATTCGATTTGTCCCGACTTGTCTCGACTTGTCATGACTTGTCCTGACTTGTACCGACTTGTCCCAACTTGTACCGACTTGTCCCGACTTGTCCCGGTTCGTCCAAACTTTTCCCGACTTGTACCGACTTGTCCCGACTTTAACCGACTTGTCCCGACTTGTCCCGACTTGTCCCGACTTGTCTCGACTTGTCCCTACTTGTTCTGATTTGTCACGTATTGTCCCGACCTGTCCGGACTTGTCCTGACCTGTCCCGAATTGTCCCGACTTGTCCCAACTTGTCCCAACTCGTCTCGACTTGTTCCGACTTGTCCCGACTTGTACCGACTTGTCTTGACTTGTCCCGACTTGTCCAGTACTGTCCAAACTTTTCCCGACTCCAACCGACTTGTCCCGACATGTCCTGACTTGTGCAGACTTGTCCCGACCTGTCTCAGATTGTTCAAACTCGTCCCGACTTGTCCCGACTTGTCCTGACTTGTCCTGACTTGTCACGACTTGTCCCGACTTGTACCGACTTGTCCTGACTTGTCCCGACTTGTTCTGACTTGTCCTGACTTGTCCCGACTTGTCCTGACTTGTCCCGACTTGTTTCGACTTGTGTCGACTTGTCCTGACTTGTCCTGACTTGTCACGACTTGTATCGACTTGTCCCGACTTGTCTCGACTTGTCCCGGATTGTTCAAACTTGTCCCGACTTGTACCGACTTGTCCCGACTTGTACCGACTTGTCCCGACTTGTCCCTTATTGTCCAAACTTGTCCCGAATTGTCACTTATTGTACAAACTTGTCCCGACATGTCCTGACTTGTCCTGACTTGTCCCGACTTGTCCCGACTTGTCCCGACTTGTCCCGACTTGTTCCGACATGTCTAATCTTATCCCGACTTGTCCCGACTTGTCCTGACTTCTCCCGACTTCTTTCGACTTTTTTCGACTTGTCCTGACTTGTTTCGATATGTCCCTACTTGTCTCGACTTGTCCCGACTTGTCGCAACTTGTACCGACTTGTCCCGACTTGTCCCGGTTTGTCAAAACTTGTCCTGACTTGTACCGACTTGTCCCGACTTGTACCGACTTGTCCCGACTTGTCCCGACTTGTTCCGACTTGTTCTAACTTGTCACGCCATGTCCCGACTTGTCCTGACTTGTTCCGACTTGTCCCGACTCGTCTTGACTTGTTCTCACTTGTCCCGACTTGTCTTGACTTGTCCAGACTTGTCCCGACTTGTCCCGGCTTGTTCTGACTTGTTCTAACTTGTCCCAAATTGATCCGGCTTGTTCTGACTTGTTCTAACTTGTCACGCCATGTCCCGACTTGTACTGACTTGTCCCGACTTGTCTCGACTTGTCTAGACTTGTCCCGACTTGTCCCGACTTGTTCTGACTTGTTCTAACTTGTTACGCCATGTCCCGACTTGTCCTGACTTGTATCGACTTGTCCCGACTTGTCTCGACTTGTCCCGGATTGTCCAAACTTGTCCCGACATGTCCCGACTTGTACTGACTTGTCCCGACTTGTCTAGACTTGTCCCGACTTGTACCGACTTGTTCCGACTTGTTCTAACTTGTCACGCCATGTCCCGACATGTCCTGACTTGTATCGACTTGTCCCGACTTGTCTCGACTTGTCACGGATTGTCCAAACTTGTCCCGACATGTCCCGACTTGTCCTGACTTGTCCCGACTTGTTCCGACATGTCTAATCTTATCCCGACTTGTCCCGACTTGTCCTGACTTGTCCCGACTTCTTTCGACTTTGTTCGACTTGTCCTGACTTGTTTCGATATGTCTCGACTTGTACCGACTTGTCCCGACTTGTCCCGGTTTGTCCAAACTTGTCCCGACTTGTACCGACTTGTCCCGACTTGTACCGACTTGTCCCGACTTGTCCCGACTTGTACCGACTTGTTCCGACTTGTTCTAACTTGTCACGCCATGTCCCGACTTGTCCTGACTTGTATCGACTTGTCCCGACTTGTCTCGACTTGTCCCGGATTGTCCTAACTTGTCCCGACTTGTACCGACTTGTCCCGACTTAAACCGACTTGTCCCGACTTGTCCCTCATTGTCCAAACTTGTCCCGACTCGTCACTTATTGTACAAACTTGTCCCGACATGTCCTGACTTGTCCTGACTTGTCCCGACTTGTCCCGACTTGTCCCGACTTGTCCCGACTTGTTCCGACATGTCTAATTTTATCCCGACTTGTCCCGACTTGTCCTGACTTGTCCCGACTTCTTTCGACTTGTTTCGACTTGTCCTGACTTGTTTCGATATGTCCCGACTTCTCTCGCCTTGTCCTGACTTGTCCTGGCTTGTCCCGACTTGTACCAACTTGTACCGACTTGTCCCGGTTTGTCCAAACTTGTCCCGACTTGTACCGACTTGTCCCGAATTGTCCTGACTTGTCCCGACTTGTCCCGACTTGTCCCGACTTGTCCCGACTTGTTCCGACATGTCTAAACTTATCCGGACTTGTCCCGACTTGTCCTGACTTGTCCCGACTTCTTTCGACTTTGTTCGACTTGTCCTGACTTGTTTCGATATGTCTCGACTTGTCCCAACTTGTACCGACTTGTCCCGACTTGTCCCGGTTTGTCCAAACTTGTCCCGACTTGTACCGACTTGTCCCGACTTGTCCCGACTTGTCCCGACTTGTACCGACTTGTTCCGACTTGTTCTAACTTGTCACGCCATGTCCCGACTTGTCCTGACTTGTTCCGTTTTGTCCCGACTCGTGTTGACTTGTTCTCACTTGTCCC